>CM070818.1:64363619-64371119 GCA_036326025.1 Chrosomus eos
CACAACAGCACCCCCAGGAGCAACAGAGCCCAACAACCTTCAGCCAGACCTGTAAGAAAGCACAGTGTACCCACAGAGAGAACATCCAGAAGACTTCCATCAAGACGACAGCACTCTCACATGCTGAGACCACCCCAGCCAACACTTGAGCACCTTCTTCCAGCCTCTAATACCTCACATCCAGTGCATCAGGCCAGGCCGAAGCCCCTCCTGCCGACCCCCTGCCCTCCTCATACCCCGCAGGCCCCGGGCAGACACAGCTACGCTCAGATAGTGAGCAGAACATCCACAACAGCACCAGTGCAAGCCACATCAACAGAGCTAAGAGACATCCGTCAGATGCTCAACCTCATCTGCTCACACCTACTGTCATAGGTCAAAACTTATCACCAAAATTATGACCCCTTGGATAACAAAGCCTTTATCATTTCATGTTGGAACATTCAAGGCCTGAGATCATCTACCTTTGGCCTCAAAAGCAGAAACCCAGATTTCAACTCAGAAATCAAAAACTCAGACATCATCATCCTGCAGGAGACATGGAGCAGAGGAGATGGAACCACCGGCTGCCCCGAAGGCTACAGAGAGCTCATCATCCCATCCGTTAAACTGCCTGGAGTGACACAAGGAAGAGACTCAGGAGGAATGCTTATCTGGTACAGATCAAATCTTGCCCATGCCATCAAAGTAGCTAAAACAGGACAATTCTACACATGGTTAGAAATTAATAAGACAGTCACCGCAACAGAGAAAAACATCTTCCTGTGTGCCACTTATATCCCTCCAGCAGAGTCTCCATATTTTAATGAAGACAGTTTCTCCATTCTTGAAGTAGACATTAATTACTTCCAGTCACAGGGAAGCGTGCTGCTCTGTGGAGACCTGAATGCCAGAACAGGTGAAGAACTGGACACACTGAACCCTCAGGGGGACAAACACCTGCCCGGAGGAGACGTCCTACCCACACCGATACAAGCACAGAGACACAACTATGACAAAACAACAAACAAAAGCGGAACACATCTTCTTCATCTGTGTCGCACACTAGGTCTGTTCCTAGTCAACGGCAGGCTTCGAGGAGACTCCTACGGTAGATACACCTATAGCTCATCTTTCGGTAGCAGTACAGTCGACTATTTTCTGACAGACCTTAACCCAAACTCCCTCAGAGTGTTCACAGTCAGCCCACTAAACCCCCTGTCTGACCACAGTAAAATAACCCTCTACTTAAACAGAGAAATACCCAACCAAGAAGCATCTAAACAAACCCAGCTCCACTCACTTAGAAACATGTATAGATGGAAACAAAACAGTAAAGATATATATCTAAGTACAATTAGTCAACCGAAAATTCAAGCCCTATTAGATAAATTCCTTGCCACTCCTTTCCTGCACAATAGTGAAGGTACAAACCTAGCAGTAGACAAGCTGAACAGAATATTTGAGGTATCAGCAACATTATCCAACTTAAAAAAACACAAAAAGAAAACCAAAAAGACCACATGCCACTGAGAAATGGTTTGACAACGACTGCAAAAAACTTAGGAAAGAATTAAGAATCCTATCCAACCAGAAACACAGAGATGCTGACAATGAGAACATCCGTCATCTCTATCACGAAAAACTTAAACAATATAGGAATACTTTAAGAAAGAAAAAAGAACAAAACACAAAGAGTCAACTCAGGGAAATTGAAGAATCCTTAGAATCCGACCAGTTCTGGAAACATTGTGTCATGATATGAGGCAAGACGCAGGTCGTGGTCTTTATAAAAGAGGGTTTTTATTCAGCTAGTACAGAATAGCAAAAGCTATGCGTTCAACTTCCTCTATAACAGTAATTCCCCAAAACTACGGTAGCTTAACATGGACAAACGACAATCTCACAACATCTCCCCCTTTTGGAAGTTAGCAATAACAAGATCCCAAGCATCTGCATGTTGCAATATGAATTAAATCTTAAATTTCCTTAAACAATATAACAAAATAACTGCAACAACTATATTAACTTTGCTATCAAATAACATCTCCCTTTTGTTTCCATGCTAATAGTCTAAGAACAGTGCAGGACGTCACAGGGGTAGACTGCCCTCAGTCCTGGAAGGGGTTATTTTACCCTTTTGAACGTTATCAGTCTCGCAGCCTAAGAGGCACCTTTATCTCACGGCCCCTGGAGGTTCTTCTCACAGGAGTAGATGGTCGAAGGGGAGACCCTGAGGAAGGGCCTGCTGGTAACTGGCTCACTGGTGATTCCGGCGGCACAGTCACATCTGTCAGTGGGGAACCGCTGTCCTGCTGAGACTCTGTTGGCTGAGCACCTTGCTGTTCAGCAGGAGGTTCGGTCTCAGGAACAGTCTGGAGGTGACGCCTGTTCCGACGGGCCACATTCCCATTGGCCATCTCCACAAGGTAGGATCTCGGCTCCTTGGACTTACTGATGACCCTGGCAGGTGTTGTCCATCCCTTCTCCCCATCGAGCTTCACTCTAACAGTTTGACCAGGGTGAAGTTCAGGGAGCACGCGTGCCGAATGACTGCGGTTGTAGTAGAATCTGTATGAACTTTTCGCTGTTGCGTCCTTCATGTAGACTTGATCCGGGTTGAATGGACGTGGCAGCAATGTCTTTTCTAGGACCGGAACAGTAGTACGAATTTGTCTACCAGTCATGAGCTGTGCTGGACTTTCACCTGTTGCTGCGATTGGTGTAGAGCGATAACCCATAAGGCCCAAGCAGGGGTCCGGCTGTTTGAGGATGTACTTGGCAGTCTGAACAGCCCTTTCTGCCGCTCCGTTAGACTGTGGATAATGTGGGCTGGAGGTGATGTGAGTGAAACCATACCTCTGTTTGAAGTCTTGGAACTCCGCTGATGTGAACTGTGTCCCGTTGTCACTGACCAGTTCTAGCGGGATGCCCCATCTCACAAAAATGTGCTTGAGCTTATTGATAACCTGCTTGCTGGTAATGGTGGTGAGGGAAGCAATCTCAATGTCTCTAGAGAAGTAATCGACAGCGACAAGAAAAGTCTTACCCTCTAACTCGAACAGGTCAACACCAATCCTTTGCCATGGGCCACTGGGCAGGGGAGTGGTTACCAGTGGTTCACGTCTTTGTGTAGGTTTGTGCTCTCTGCAAAAGTCACATAATTTCACCTTGTTTGTGATCTGTGCTCCGATGTTTGGCCACCAAACTGTCAACTTGGCTCGCTCCCGACACTTGGTGAGGCCCTGGTGACCTTCGTGCAGTTGGTCCAGGACCCCAGCTCTGAGTACTGCAGGAACTACTATGCGGTCGTGGTATAGGACCAGACTGTCCGACTCTGATAAGTGACTTCTGGCTGCGTAGTATCCACGCAGTGGTGATCCCTCCGCCATTTTGCGAGGCCACCCCTTTCTGATGAATGCGATTACTTTTTGAAGTTCAGCATCGCTTCGTGTGACTCTGCGAATTTCCTCGAGCTTGGGTGACTTGATTGGTTTGCTAGCCACCATAGTGTTCACATATGCCTTTACTTGCGTTTCTGTTTCAGGCACGTAACTGTATTTCAGTGGATGTCTGGAGAGTGTATCTGCGACTACTAGCTGCTTACCGGGAACATGTTCAGCAGTGACGTTGAATCGCATGAGGCGCATAAGCAGTCTCTGACATCGTAGTGGCGTTTTGTCCAGATCATATGAGTTAATCAATGGCACCAGTGGCTTGTGGTCAGTTTGTAAACAGACCCAGCCCATACCTTGGATGTAGCGGGCGAAACGTTCACAGGCCCAAACAGATGCCAGACACTCCTTTTCGATCTGCGAATACCTCTTCTCCGCATCAGTGAGTGTGCGCGAGCAAAAGGCAACTGGCCGCAGCTCTCCATCGTGGTCTTGCAACAGGGCAGCGCCAAGGCCATAACTGCTGGCATCGGCACTGACCACTGTTGGTTTGTTGGCGTCGTAATAACAAAGGGCTGGTGCATCCATGAGCATTGCTTTTGCTTGGTTAAATGCTTGCTCCTGAGGCTCACCCCAAACCCACGCAGTCTCTTTCCTGAGCAGGTTAGTGAGTGGATGCAACACCGTAGACAGGCCTGGCAGGAATTTTCCCACATAGTTAACCAGTCCGAACACCTGCCGCAGATGCTCCACGTTGGAGGGGCTGGACATCTGAGCGATAGCCTCCACTTTGCTCTCATCAGGCTTCACACCATCCGCACTAATGATGTGTCCAAAGAACTGCAGTTCAGTCTTTCCAAAGTGACACTTGGCCCTGTTGAGCTTGAGACCGGACACCTTAACCGTCCGCAACACCGCGTCAAGATGGCGGTCATGCTCCTCTTTTGTAGATCCGTAAACCAGGATATCATCCATCACAACGACAGTCCCTTCTAGGCCTTTGAGCAGGTCGGTCATCAGCCGCTGGAAAATCTCAGGCGCTGATGTAATCCCAAATGGTAGACGTTTGAAGCAAAACCGGCCCATTGGGGTAATGAAGGTTGTCAACTTTTGGCAGCTGGGGTCCGATGGAATTTGCCAGAACCCGCTAGAGGCATCCAGAGTGGAGAAAACCTTGGCTCCTGCTAGCTTAGGTGTTATATCATCCAGTGTGGGCAAAATGTAACGTTCGCGCTTCACTCCCTTGTTCAAGCGTTTCAAATCCACACACACTCTGACCTCGTCCTTGTTGCGTTTTGGAGCGGGCACCATTGGAGCACACCAGTCCGTCGGCTCTGTAACTTCCTCAATGATCTCGAGGCTCAGCATACGCTTTAGCTCTTTCTCCACCTTTGGAAGGAGCGGAAACGGAATTCTGCGTGGCGTGTTGACGCTGTATGGGACTGCATCCGCAGTCAGCTTGATCTTAACAGGCTCACAGTTCAGTAGTCCTATTTCCCCAAACACATCGCTTGTTAAGTCACTAGTGATAGCATTGACTCTTGCTACCAGCCCCATACGCTTTGCCACTGCCTTGCCCAACAAGTTACTAACATACTGTCCTTTTATGACTGTTATCCAGTATTGGTATTTCTGGCCTTTGTATGTAGTGGTGGCAAGGAACTTACCCACGCATCGGACTTTCCCGCCAGGGCTATACACTGTTGGCCTGGACTTGTTCAGTTTTGGTTTTTGACGTAGTTTGCTGAAAGTCGCTTCAGTCATAACGGTGGTATCAGCACCTGTGTCAATTTTAAAATCCACCGGACTGCCATTCACTAGTAACTCTACATCCCATTCAGTATCTGGGTTTGACTCCTCAATGATATTTGGCTTTGACTTTGTGGTTGCTCGCAGGAATAGTTCTCCAATAAAAAATGAATCCTCGTCTGAATCCATACCAGCCTCTGCTCTGACCTCTTTCAGCATTTTGGATTTACACACAGCCTCAAAATGTCCGATTTTATTGCACTTTCTGCACCTTTTGTTACGGGCTGGACAGCTTTCTTTTTTCTCATGCATCCTGTTGCATCTCTGACAGTTCAGTTTATTCTCACTGTATTTCTGTCCTTGTCCCTGCCGCGATTTATCATAGCTCCTCCTTGTGCTATTGTACTGTTTGTGTCTCACCTCATTCACTGTAGTTTCCACACGCTCTGCACTTTGTTGTTTCACTTGTTCACTTTGCCGTGCAAGCTGGATGGCTCTCTCCAGAGTCAGGTCCGCCTCTAGCTGGAGTTTTTGCGAAACCTCTTTGTCCATTATTCCGATGACGATCCGGTCCCGGATCTGCTCGTCCTTCCCCGCACCGAACTCGCAGTGCTGCGCGAGCTCGTACAGGCTCCGCACGAAGGCTTCAACTGTCTCTCCGGCCCTTTGGCCACGCTTATGAAAACAGGCGCGATCGTGGATGACGTTTCTTTTCGGGACAAAGTGTTCATCAAACTTCTGCATCACTAGATTAAACTCATATTCTGGATGTGGCATGGCCTCGGTTGCCGCGGGAAACACAAACGAGCCGTAAATAGGTTCGGCATCTCTCCCCATCGAGTACAAGAGCGAGTTCACCTGCACTTCGCTGGTCTCTTTGTCAAGTTTCGATGCAACTCTAAACCGGAGAAATCTCTGCCGCCATGTAAGCCACTCCGCTGGCTGCGAGAAATCAAACGGCTCGGGGGGTCCGAACTTTGCCATCTTGCTCTTAATGTCGGCGTGAAATCCTTAATTCTGACACCATGTCATGATATGAGGCAAGACGCAGGTCGTGGTCTTTATAAAAGAGGGTTTTTATTCAGCTAGTACAGAATAGCATAAGCTATGCGTTCAACTTCCTCTATAACAGTAATTCCCCAAAACTACGGTAGCTTAACATGGACAAACGACAATCTCACAACACATTGGAACACACTAAACAAATCCTACCATCAAGAACTAGCTATCCAGAATGGAGATGTTTGGATTAACCACTTCTCCAACCTCTTTAATAATGTAAACAAAAATCAGGAACAAAATGCCCTTTATGACAAACTAAGGGTTTTAGAATCAACCATCAAAGACTACCAGAACCCATTAGACTCCCCAATAACACTAACCGAACTATTAGACAAAATCCAAACCCTGAAACTGCAAAAAGCCTGTGGTGTCGATGGCATCCTGAATGAAATGATTAAATACACAGACCACAAATTAAAATTAGCCATTCTCAAGCTCTTTAATATCATCCTGAGTTCAGGTATATTCCCCAACATTTGGAACAAAGGACTTATTACCCCAATACATAAAAACGGAGACAGATTTGACCCTAATAACTACCGTGGTATATGTGTAAACAGCAACCTAGGCAAACTCTTCTGCAACGTCCTAAACAGCAGACTAGCCCATTTTCTCAGAGACACAAATGTCCTGAGCAAGTGTCAAATTGGCTTCCAACCAAAATATCGCACATCAGACCATATATACACTCTCCATACCTTAGTCGATAAGCAAATTAACGAAAACAAAAGTAAAATTTTCTCATGCTTTGTGGACTTCAAAAAAGCTTTTGACTCCATTTGGCATGAAGGTCTTTTTCTTCAATTAATCCAGTGTGGCATTGGAGGAAAAACATATGACATCATCAAATCAATGTACACAAACAACAAATTTGCAGTTAAAATTGGTAAAAAACACACAGAATTCCTCCCTCAGAGTCGTGGAGTGAGACAGGGCTGCAGCTTAAGTCCTACGCTGTTCAATATCTACATAAATGAGCTAGCGAGGGCTCTGGATCAGTCTGCAGCACCTGGCCTTACTCTACTGGACACTGAAGTCAGATGCCTTCTGTTTGCTGATGATCTGGTGCTGCTGTCTCCCACTAAAGAGGGTCTACAGCAGCATCTAGACCTCCTGCACAGCTTCTGTCAGTCATGGGCCCTGTCAGTTAACCCCAAAAAGACTAAAATAATGATTTTCCAAAAAAGACCCAGCCGCCAAGACCAACATCATAGTTTTAAATTGAACAACATGCTCATCGAACACACGCAGGACTACACTTACCTTGGCATAAACATTAGCAACACAGGAAATTTTAAAAAGCTGTAAACGACTT
>CM070818.1:64376119-64406119 GCA_036326025.1 Chrosomus eos
AGATTTTCCAAGCCAGCCACGACTTGCATCCCCTCCAAGATGATGCTGAAATCCTCCTGAGAATCCCTCTTGCAGACGGCAATTTTCATTATGTGCTACAGGATATCTCCGTTGTCACACTGTAAAACAAACATTAAAGAAGTATTTTTGTCTGTCTCATTCAAAATTTGTCCATAATTATAAACTTAATTTGTTTACGGTTGTATTTTTTTTTATAACAGCTTAAAATGCTAAGACAACTACAAGTAAACCATAGTTTATTTTCTTTGTAATCACTGAAACTTAAAAACATGTTTCAGTGGACCACAAAGACTGTCACAATAACATAAGTACAGTTTCACCAATGACAGAGGGTGTATTCAGGAAGAAAAAATAAAATAAATGTAAAATTACATTTGGTGACACTATTGTAGAGGGGGGAATTAAATGTCGCTGGTCCTCTATATACATTTAACTAACTGTATAACTACATGTCAACTAACTCAGAGTATTAGTAGACTGCTAGGTTAGGGTTAATAGAGTAAGTTAACATGTAGTTGCAGTTACTTATAGTCAGTAGAATGTCTAAAGTGGACCATCAAAATAAAGTGTTACCTTTTTTCATACAAGTGGCTGACAAAAATCTATTTTGTGTTAAATATTTTCACATTAGCTTTATATAATTTAATTAGAAAAAATATTATTGTTTAAGCTGCATTTCTATTTTTATAAATAAAAACAATGTATAAATACATTTCTCAAAACACCATAAATATATAGAATAATTCTAGTCACTTACATTGTAATATTTCAAAATTCATGAGGTTATGCTATTTTTCACCCAGATAACAGATCAAGCAACGGAGGACAACGTCTCTCATCATGTCGATGTTTTTATCGGGATTCTGATCGGGAAGTTTGTAAATTAGCAACACCCAAAAATAATGAACAAATATTGATATGTTATGAAAGTAACTTACCTGCAGCATGGGATCAATAGCTAGCTCCGTAGTGTCCGACGTTTTGAGCCATTCCTTCGCACATTGCTTGATTTGTTCCCATCGGACTTCAGTAAAGGGCTGCGGACATTTCCCACCATATTTTCCGACATGAAGAATACACTTTACGGGTGTTAATCGAGTTTGATCGGCACTATCAGATGAAGATGCGCTGCTTATCCTCCTCCATGTTTACATGTGCGTAGTGATATTAGCTTGATTTTGGCGGTGACCTACTTACATTTTCGATGCTGATTGGTTGAAAATCTAGCTAAACAGTTTTATTTGTCTCAATACGCAGTCAATATAGTGCGCCAATAAAATACACTTTTCTCATTAACTGCAGGATAATGCGTGGAGAACTTTTTGCTTGGATACCCTTTAATAACGTTGAACATTTTGAGCAAAAGAAAATGTAGTGCCCCGTTTGTCGGAACGAAAGTGAACGATACAGCTCACATACAGCGGCCTATCTCTCATCACACTCTCTCTCTCACACACACACACTCTCACACTCTCTCACACACAAACTCTCACACTTACACACACACACACACACACTTACACTCTCTCACACACACAAACAGACTCTCTCTCACACACACACTTTATGAGAGAATCACAACCTACTTTGTGTGATTGAAGGTCAAACTGAATCTGAATATGTGTTTTAAAACTTTATTTTAACAATATACAACTAATTTATGTTTTTAAATTAATTAATTTCTGTTTGGTAATTTGAGAATTGATTTTTGTATTTATATAATACTTTTGGCAGTATTACGGGATTTGAGTATATTTTGACACAACAACAGTGTGTTTTGAAGCTCTTCATGAGTGTTTTCTCTTCAGGAAAGCATTTAGTGTCTGAACTACAACATATTGACTTACAGAATCAGGGGGATACTGCACAGGCGGACTTATCTTCAAATGGAACCATTTATTTTCAAGTATTACGGCTGTATCTTAATGGTGTCTTTTTATTAATGAAGGCCAGTATCACTGATATTAATATAGCTAATGATTTGGCCAAGATGGCGGCGCGAGTACATCGCGAGGCTCGCGGTCTCTCCAGATTCTGCAATTTTGCTGTATTTTTCTTGCTCATTTCGGGTCTGTTCGTGCAGAACAGTTGTGCCTTTACATCGTACACCCGATTTGAGCTTTTGGATATTGGTTTGCGAACTTCCGACAGTTTTATGGACAACCTTCGACTGCTTCCTGAGATCGCCAGAACACCCGAGGCAATGCACTCTGCCCGGCCGGGCGGAAATGCTCGCAGGCGGCGTCGAGATCGTAAACAAAGGCGGGGAAGCGCGGAGGACTAAGAGCGAAGCTAAAGCTAACACCACATCGGCTCTCTTTACCCAGCATTTTCCTTGCCAATGTACGGTCGCTGTTGAACAAAATGGACGAGATTCGACTCAACATCACATGCAACAAGAGACTTTTGAACTGTAATGTCCTAATCTTCACGGAAACATGGTTAAACAGCGGAATACCGGACAACGCTATTGAGCTAGCGGGACGCCATACATTCCGGGCGGATAGAACATTAGATGGCTCCGGTAAGACCAGAGGTGGTGGATTGTGCATTTACATTAACAAAGCTTGGTGCACAAACTCTGCTATTGTTGGGAGACATTGTTCAGCTAACCTTGAGTTTCTCATGGTTAAATGTAGACCGTTTTATCTACCGCGGGAGTTCACTTCCACCATTATAACTGCAGCCTATATTCCCCCGGATGCTGATGCTAAGCTTGCTATGAAAGAACTTCACACAGCCATCAGTAAACAACAGACTGTCCACCCGGAAGCTGCGTTTATTGTTGCGGGTGATTTTAATCATTCAAACCTAAAGTCAGTGCTACCGAAATTTCACCAGCATGTTTCCTGTCACACTAGAGGAAACAAAACTTTAGACCATGTTTACACAAACATGGCTGGAGCTTACGTCGCGACACCCCTCCCCCACCTGGGGCAGTCAGACCACCTTTCTTTGTTCCTCATGCCCAAATATGCACCTCTCATCAATCGTGTGAAGCCATCAGTGAAGACCATCAAGGTGTGGCCTGCGGGGGCAGATTTCTCACTCCAGGAAAGGTTTTCACACACTGACTGGAGTATGTTTGCTTCTCAAGCCACCAGTGACTCTCACACGGACATTGACTGCTACACCTCCTCTGTACTGGATTATATTAATACCACCATTGACAGTATTACAACCCAGAAGCAGATCACCACATACCCAAATCAGAAGCCATGGATGAACAGGGAAGTGAGAATCCTATTGAAGACACGCAACACTGCCTTCAGATCAGGAGACGCACAAGCCTATAGCACTTCCAGAGCAAATCTGAAAAGGGGCATCAAAGAGGCCAAGCACTGCTACAAGCTTAAGATAGAGGGACACTTTTCCAACGCTGACCCTCGACGCATGTGGCAGGGCATTCAGGCCATCAGCGACTACAAACCCACTCACTCCACCCCCGCAGCCACTGATGCCAACTTCCTGAACGAGCTAAATGACTTTTATGCTCGCTTTGAAAGAGACAACATAGAAACTGCCACCAAGCTCAAATCCTCAGCAGACCACCCGCCAATCACACTCTCCTCCACAGATGTCTGCAATGCACTGAGCAGGATCAGCGTGCACAAGGCTGCTGGACCAGACAACATCCCTGGACGTGTACTCAGGGCATGTGCGGAGCAGCTCGCTGGGGTTTTTACAGACATTTTCAACCTGTCTCTTGCCCAAGCAGCTGTACCAACATGCTTTAAATGCACTTCCATTGTGCCAGTGCCAAAACACTCCAGCCCGAAGTGCCTTAACGACTACCGCCCTGTAGCACTCACACCCATCGTAATGAAGTGCTTTGAGCGGCTGGTCCTGGCACACCTTAAAGACTCTCTACCATCCACATTGGACTCACATCAGTTTGCCTACCGTAGCAATAGGAGCACAGAGGATGCAGTTTCCATGGCACTGCACTCTGTGCTCACACATCTGGACAAAAAGAACACCTATGCACGCATGCTGTTTGTTGACTTCAGCTCAGCATTCAACACGGTCATCCCAACTAAGCTAATAGCCAAACTTGGAGACCTGGGCATCAACACCTCCATGTGCAACTGGATTTTGGACTTTTTGACCAACAGACCCCAGAATGTTCGATCTGGCTCCACCTGCTCCACATCCATCACACTCAACACTGGTGTACCACAGGGCTGTGTGCTAAGCCCGTTTCTCTACTCCCTCTTCACCTCCGACTGCAAACCTGTGTACGAATCTAATTCCATCATCAAGTTTGCGGACGACACTACGGTGATTGGTCTCATCAGCAACAACGATGAGACTGCCTATAGGGAGGAGATCAAGCACCTGGCCACATGGTGCACTGAAAATAACCAGCTCCTCAACACCACCAAAACGAAGGAGCTCATCGTGGACTTCAGGAAAGAGTCAAGAGGCACACACGACACCATCCACATCAATGGAATGGCTGTTGAGCGTGTCTCCAGTTTCAAGTTCTTGGGAATCCACATCTCGGCGGACATGTCCTGGACAACCAACACCTCCTGCCTGGTCAAGAAGGCTCACCAGCGCCTCTTCTTCCTGAGGACACTGAGGAAGAATCAGCTTTCCTCGACTATCCTGGTGAACTTCTATCGCTGTGCAATAGAAAGCATCCTGACCAACTGTGCTACAGTGTGGTATGGGAGCTGCTCTGTTGCGGAGCGCAAGGCACTGCAGCGGGTGGTGAAAACCGCCCAGCGCATCACTGGGACTCCACTACCTGCCATCGAGCACATCCAGAGGAAACGCTGTCTGCACCGAGCTCGCAGCATCCTTAAGGACTCCTCTCACCCAGCCCACAGACTGTTTTCTCTCCTGCCCTCCGGCAGGCGTTTCAGGTGCCTCCGGACCAGGACCAGCAGACTAAAGAACAGCTTTTTCCCCAGAGCTGTGTCTTTACTGAACTCTAACCCTCACTGATCCCACTCCCCTCATATACTGATAAACTCTCCTCTCCCTCATCACACCTGCCTCCATTTTGATATTTGTAATGTTATAATGTTCATTTGCACTGCTGACTACTATAGTAACAACTGTTTACATATGCATCTTGCACTACTTACCTGACTGGAATATCAATTTGCACTGCCGACTGTTTATTTACAGTACCAATTGTTTACATATACATTGCAATACCGTACTTTAACTGTAATATGCAATTACTTTCCACTGCACTTTCACTCGGATAGTATCTGTCCAACTTAATTTGCACTACTTTAAATCCATCTTTATATATATTCATAGTACATATTCACCTGTAAACTACGTATAGTAATAACCATCTGTAAATTATGTTCATTGTACATATCTGTAAAAATTCTGTTTATAGTAATATCCATCTGTATATTATATTCAGTACATATCTAGCTGTAAATTCTGTTCACAATAATAGCTATCTGTATATTATATTCATAGGACTAATCTATCTGAAAAAATCTGTTTATAATAGTATTCAATTCTATATTTATTCAGTACATATCCATGTACTGCACTTATGGAACCACTGTATATCCTGCACTTGCTGCTATTGCACTTCTGGTTAGACCCAAACTGCATTTCGTTGCCTTGTACCTGTACTTGTGTAATGACAATAAAGTTGAATCTAATCTAATCTAATCTAATGATGTCTCAAATTCTTTCCCCCAAAATTTTAGGTTTATAAAATAGTCTGCACTGCATAAATTTTAAATTAAATTAGATTAATCCATATTAAAGCTACAAGCGTTCTTTAGTCAAAGAGTAGTTAGTAGTTTTCTCTGTCCTTTGGTTAACTTTACTGACAGACAGAATTAGTGGCTACTGTCACTTTAAGATCTACAGCTGGTGACAGGATCTCACGCGTCTCATTCTCTCACTACTCTTTACTTCCATTTAAGATTTTATTTAACTCATTTAAGGTTAATAATGATTGATTCTTGTCAGGATACTCGATAAAACAGACATTTTGGTATACGTGTGTGTTATTGTTCGTTCAAGCGTGAAAGAGAATTCGATTCTAGTTCGGGACTTTTTGTGCCTTGTGGTGTGTGTGTGTGTGTGTGTGTGTGTGTGTGTGTGTGTGTGTGTGTGTGTGTGTGTGTGTGTGTGTGTGTGTGTGTGTGTGTGTGTGAGGAGGAGGACATTTACTGAAGTGCGTTTGTCATACATTGCTGACAGAAAATGAAGCGGTTTAAAGTGGACTCGTTTTCATGGTAGGCCTACACATAAAGTTTTTTTTAGTAAGCTACACAGAATGTTCTACATTAAATATTTAACTAACAGTCTGAAGTTACCTAGCAGCAGTGTATGTTAATGTTAGCTCAGTCAACATAAGGCTAACATCAAAAGGTGTAGACAGAAAATATGATTATGCTGACCTGAGCTAATTTACGAAATCAACCAACTCGCATCTCCTTTCTTTCTTTTCATCCATGATGACATTAAAGTCACCTGGCTGATGTTGTTTCTGGAGTTCTGCGCTCCATGCTTTGGCTTTCACCGACGACGCTAATGTGAGGTATGGATCTCAATCACACTGTTGCCAGGACCCGCCCTGCTCTGCTTCTGATAGGCTTGTGGCGTTAGTTAGAGCTGCGCTCCTCTCATATGATTGGTAGGTGAAATCAATTGACTCGAAAATATTAAACCGCATTCAAGTTCCCAGTTTCAAATGTAGCCGCGCGTTATGCGCGCTCATAATGGAAGCGGCGCACTCGTTTTTTCCAAGCGCGTCCGCGCCGAAAGTGCCTCTGACTGAAATTTGCAGCCTGATTAATAAATTTTGCCTGCGCTGGAGGCCGGACATGCCCTCAAGCCGGAAATCCAGCCCCCGGCCGGAGTACTTTAAGCCCTGTGTCCATTGCGCTCGTTCCTGCTCAAACCGGCATGAGTCTGAGGAGGCGGTGGATACGATGATCTCCAATGTTTTGAATCGGACTGCAGTTCCTATTTCGACCACTAGTTGTCATTCTTACAGACTGCACCTTTAAGTACTCTCTGTTTGAGATGCGAACTGTTAAAGGAATATTCACACAAATATGAAACTTCTGTCATCATTTACATCATGTATGAGTTTCTTTCTTCTGTTTAGCACAAAAGAAGATATTTTGAAGAATGACAGTAACCAAACAATTTGATGAACCTCGTTGACCTCCAGAGTAGGAAAGAAAAAACTGAAGCAGTCAAAGAAGTTCATCAAACTGTTGTTCAAAATATCTTCTTTTGTGTTTAACAGAAGAAAAACTCCTACATGATGTAAATGATGACAGAAGTTTCTAAAACATTAACTGTAGTTATATATTCTCTATATTCACCTGCATGTTCAAGCTGAAGGTTTTGTTTATTGATTTATAGTCTAAGGTGGCTTTCACACTGGCAGTTTAGTTCGGAACGGGGCACGGTTCGCATGAAAAATCGCTAATGTGAACGCTGTCATGGGACCCGGGTGCGTACTGGGGTACCGAACCCGAGACTGCCTGGAGGAGGTGGTGTGAGTTCCCGAACCCGAGACTGCCTGGAGGAGGTGGTGTGAGTTTGGTTGCTCCCGAATCGTGCCGCGGTTCGCGTGAATATGAAAGCGACACGGACTCGGGTGCGCACTGGGGTACCGAACCCGAGACTGCCTGGAGGATGTGGTGTGAGTTCCTGAACCCGAGACTGCGTGGAAGAGGTGGTGTGAGTTCCCGAACCCGAGACTGCCTGGAGGAGGTGGTGTGAGTTCCCGAACCCGAGACTGCCTGGAGGAGGTGCTGTGAGTTCCCGAACCCGAGACTGCCTGGAAGAGGTGGTGTGAGTTCCCGAACCCGAGACTGCCTGGAAGAGGTGGTGTGAGTTCCCGAACCCAAGACTGCCTGGAGGAGGTGGTGTGAGTTCCTGAACCCGAGACTGCCTGGAAGAGGTGGTCTGAGTTCCCGAACCCGAGACTGCCTGGAAGAGGTGGTGTGAGTTCCTGAACCCGAGACTGCCTGGAAGAGGTGGTCTGAGTTTGGTTGCTCCCGAATCGTGCCGCGGTTCGCGTGAATATGAAAGCGACACGGACTCGGGTGCGCACTGGGGTACCGAACCCGAGACTGCCTGGAGGATGTGGTGTGAGTTCCTGAACCCGAGACTGCCTGGAGGATGTGGTGTGAGTTCCTGAACCCGAGACTGCGTGGAAGAGGTGGTGTGAGTTCCCGAACCCGAGACTGCCTGGAAGAGGTGGTGTGAGTTCCCGAACCCGAGACTGCCTGGAAGAGGTGGTGTGAGTTCCCGAACCCGAGACTGCCTGGAAGAGGTGGTATGAGTTCCCGAACCCAAGACTGCCTGGAGGAGGTGGTGTGAGTTCCCGAACCCGAGACTGCCTGGAAGAGGTGGTCTGAGTTCCCGAACCCGAGACTGCCTGGAGGATGTGGTGTGAGTTCCTGAACCCGAGACTGCCTGGAAGAGGTGGTGTGAGTTCCCGAACCCGAGACTGCCTGGAAGAGGTGGTGTGAGTTCCCGAACCCGAGACTGCCTGGAAGAGGTGGTGTGAGTTCCCGAACCCGAGACTGCCTGGAAGAGGTGGTATGAGTTCCCGAACCCAAGACTGCCTGGAGGAGGTGGTGTGAGTTCCCGAACCCGAGACTGCCTGGAAGAGGTGGTCTGAGTTCCCGAACCCGAGACTGACTGGAAGAGGTGGTGTGAGTTCCTGAACCCGAGACTGCCTGGAAGAGGTGGTCTGAGTTCCCGAACCCGAGACTGCCTGGAAGAGGTGGTGTGAGTTCCCGAACCCGAGACTGCCTGGAGGAGGTGGTGTGAGTTCCCGAACCCGAGACTGCCTGGAGGAGGTGGTGTGAGTTCCTGAACCCGAGACTGCCTGGAGGAGGTGGTGTGAGTTCCCGAACCCGAGACTGCCTGGAAGAGGTGGTCTGAGTTCCCGAACCTGAGACTGCCTGGAAGAGGTGGTGTGAGTTCCCGAACCCGAGACTGCCTGGAAGAGGTGGTGTGAGTTCCCGAACCCGAGACTGCCTGGAGGAGGTGGTGTGAGTTCCTGAACCGAGACTGCCTGGAGGAGGTAGTGTGAGTTCCCGAACCCGAGACTGCCTGGAAGAGGTGGTCTGAGTTTCGTTGCTCCTGAATCGTGCCGCGGTTCGCGTGAATATGAAAGCGACACGGACTCGGGTGCGCATTGGGGTACCAAACCCGAGACTGCCTGGAGGAGGTGGTGTGAGTTCCTGAACCCGAGACTGCGTGGAAGAGGTGGTGTGAGTTCCCGAACCCGAGACTGCGTGGAAGAGGTGGTGTGAGTTCCCAAACCCGAGACTGCCTGGAGGAGGTGGTGAACCCGAGACTGCCTGGAAGAGGTGGTCTGAGTTCCCGAACCCGAGACTGCCTGAAAGAGGTGGTGTGAGTTCCCGAACCCGAGACTGCCTGGAAGAGGTGGTGTGAGTTCCTGAACCCGAGACTGCCTGGAAGAGGTGGTCTGAGTTCCTGAACCCGAGACTGCCTGGAAGAGGTGGTGTGAGTTCCCGAACCCGAGACTGCCTGGAGGAGGTGGTGTGAGTTCCCGAACCCGAGACTGCCTGGAAGAGGTGGTCTGTGTTCGGTTGCTCCCGAATCGTGCCGCGGTTCGCGTGAATATGAAAGCGACACAGACTCGGGTGCGCACTTGTTCAGGAAGTAAATTAACCTGCGCATGCGTTTTAGTGTATTCGTGCATTTCGCGGAATCAGGGCAACAAAGTTGGAAATCCACTGTCTCCTCAAAATAGTCCGTTTGCAAGCAGCAGAAGTCCACCTTATGTGACACACACATAGTAAACCTGTGTTGTTCACTCAACTGTGCATAATAGCAGCGAATTAATAAAAGAAAAAAACAATATTGACCCACGTTGTTTTCTATCATGCGCCGTGCACGTTGGCGATGACGTCATATGCACGCAAACGTACCGGGGTTCGATAGAATCAAGTTGTGTGTGAATCCAGATCAACGCTGCGGGGGCGCCGGGAACAATCACGCTCGGGCTTGGACCGCAGCAAACGAGCCCAGTGGAAAAGCCCCCTAAATCACTGTTTCTCAGCTGTGAACCACAGATTCATATTTCACAGAATCCACACATATACTTTAAACGGGATTGATCAAGCTTTTTCCTCTATAGTCATGAAATTGTTGAAGTTGTATTTAAGATTTATTAAACAAATTTGACATTCAAATATGCATAAAAATACAACATTTTCAATATAAAAATATATAAAACACAACTGAATAAAACTCTGTGGAGGCGTTTTCCCCATTAGATGGCAGCAACGCTCCACTGGGACACACTGGCTGGATTTGGGATTTGCAGTAGTTTTTCTCTCTCAAATATTACAAGCACACACACTTTTTGTTTTATTACACGCATACAAACCACACTCTTGGCATCCATACCAACACACACACACACACACAATTATAGCTGCACATTGTATCCAATTGGCTCTTAATATTAAGTATTTGCAGTATTGGCCAAACCTGAGAAAATGGCAGCATCTGGTAAAATGTTTTCATTTTGAAGCCTTTCCAACAGAATGAAAGCCTATTAACAAAGATTGAATCATGTTATAGTTAAATGGCCCTGGGATTAAAAATAGTAGTTCAATGGGTTTCAATGGGGACATTTTTGTCCAAAAGGTCCTGAGTGGAACTATTTTGCGTTACTAGTGCAAATATGGGTAAAATAGTAAAATTCCAATAAAAATACACACCCGTCCCAAAATGAATTGCATCGGCAGTAACACAGGCAAAATTTAAAAACCTGAAAGAGACATAAGGTCACACAAGGGTTAACATCTGAATTCATGATCCACACTCGGGTTTATTGGGAAAGCAGGAGCCTGTGGTCTGGTCATTTGTCTCGGTCGAGGCCGGACTGAAACACCGCGGGGTTAAAGGAGTCTCTGGGATACGGAAGGTCCCGCAGGAGCCGATAGTCTGCGGGCGGCCGCAGGGTCATCGGGATGAAGCCTGACGTCAGGAGCGGCGGGAGGAAGTTCGGTGTGGGATAGAGTCTCAGCGGGCCGATGGCTAACCCAGGGTTAAACCCCAACATCCCGTCGCTGAAGGAGGGAGAGGAGGAGGAGTGGAGGGGAGAGAAGACCGAGTGTCCTCGTGACCCGCCGGCTCCGCTTGACCTCTGACCCTCCCGGGAGCCGAGCACCAGCTCGATGGCCTTCACCACGTCTCCCGATCCAGCCTCCAGCGCCGAGTCCAGAGCGTCCCGCTCCACCTGAGGGAAGATCTTCATCAGGATGGCAGCGGGGTTTCGGCCGGGAGCGTCCCACGGTTTGTCCGACTCCAGATCCGGTCCAGGAGACGGGTCACTCCTTCCTGAGCTGAAGAACGCCGGATCCACCAACCCACTCAACATGCTGCACTTCTGAAGGCTTTTCTCTGCAAGAATGAAGCACAGATCGTGTCAGAACGTTTTGCTGACGACAGAATCTAAGTTCGAACACTGTAGTGGGAAAATCAGTTCTCTGCATTCACACTGTCCCCGTTTCATAAAAGTGCAGATCGATTTAAGGTGACAATCAAACTGCTTTCTGAACTATTATTATAACAGTTTTTGGGTAACACTTTAGAATACTGTTTCTTCATTAATGAATAACTACACAGCAACAAATGAGTAACGCACTATTAACATTTTAGTAACTACTATTAACTAACTACTATTAACGTGTTTCCCCTCAAGATGGCGGCGCGCACGGACGCAGCGGCCCGAGGCTCCCAGCTACTTTGCACCTTTTTGTGTTTTTTATGTATGTTTTGTCTTTTTCTGACACACTCATGCATAAGTAAATCGATCTACAACCGTCAAAATCTGATAGGCATCGGATTTCTGGCGAAAATGGAAATTACCAGTGCTTTTGCACGGACTCACAACATCCCGCTGGAGATAGCGAGACCGCCGGGCGCCCTATGGACTGTTGTCGGGCCCGGGAGGCGCCGGAGGCGGCGCAAGGAGAGAAAGCAGAAACGGGGATGTCGGGCAGGCCTGCTAGCCCGGCTAAGGAAACAGCCGCACCGACCTCCGCTACCATCTATTCTTCTCACAAACGCTAGATCCCTGGCAAACAAGATGGATGAGCTGCAGTCAAGGATCGCCTACAATCATCTGATCCGTGAGTGTTGTTTGCTGATTGTCAGCGAAACCTGGTTACACCCGCAAATCCCCGATGCTACAATAGAGCTAGTAGGCCGCACCATCCACCGCCATGACCGGACCGAAGCCTCCGGTAAGATCAGAGGAGGTGGACTCTGTGTTTATGTACTGGAGGATTGGTGCACGGACAGTAGAAAAATCGACACCTATTGCTCACCGGACCTAGAGGCCATGTCTGTCCAGTGCCGACCCTTTTATCTGCCACGGGAGTTAACGGTAGTTATTGTGACTGTTGTTTACATCAACCCAAATGCTAACGTTAGCACGGCACTCGGTCAGCTCATTGTAAATAAACAACAGAGGGCTCATCCGCACGGTCTTCATATCATCGCTGGGGACTTTAATAAAGCACGTCTTAAGTCTGTTCTCCCCAAATTCCATCAGCACATCAAGTGTGCTACCAGGGAGAAAACACATTAGATCATGTTTACTCCAATATTAAACATGCCTACAGAGTGTCTCCACTCCCCCATCTTGGACAATCAGACCATCTCTCTCTGCTCCTCTCTCCGGCCTACACCCCCCTCAGGAGGCAAACAAAACCAGCCACACAGACCATCACAGCCTGGCCTGAAAATACTCTCACCCAGCTGCAAGACTGCTTTGCCTGTACAGAGTGGAGTATATATGAAGATCAGGACCTGGACACACACACAGAGTCTGTCCTCTTTTACATCAAGTGCTGTATTGAAAACGTCACAACGGAGAGACGCATCCGAATCTTTCCTAACAGGAAGCCCTGGATGACAAGTGCAGTCCAGACCCTGATAAGAGCTCGTAACTCTGCCTTCAAGACGGGAGACAGAGCTCTCTACAGTATTGCCAGAGCTGACCTGAGGAGGGGCATTAAACAGGCAAATGACTGCTACAAGAGGAAAGTAGAGGGACAGCTGGTCGACAACAACCCGCGACAGATGTGGAGGGGCATCCAGGCCCTGACCAACTATAAAGGCCGCCCCCCTCCCACATCTCCCAGCAGCAGCACCCTGGCAGAGGAGCTAAACAGCTTCTTTGCCCGGTTCGAGACCACCACCGCCACCACACACCTGCAATCACTGCCTCCCATCGGCCCCAGCATTCTACCACTCTCGCTTCAGGAGCACGAGGTGAGGAAGAAACTGAGAGCAGTGAACCCAAGGAAAGCTGCTGGTCCGGACGGCATCCCGGGAGCAGTGGTAAAAGCATGTGCAGACCAGCTGACAGGGATCCTCACCAAACTGTTCAATCTCTCCCTGACACATGCCATCGTCCCCAAATGTCTGAAGGCCACTACCATCATCCCCATTCCCAAAAAACCTGCCATAGACAGTTTTAATGATTACAGACCCATTGCCCTTACGTCGATAATCATGAAGTGCCTGGAGCAATCAGTCTCTCAGCACATTAGAGACTGTCTCCCTCCCTCCTTCGACCCCTACCAGTTTGCCTATAGGGCGAACAGGTCCACATAGGATGCCATCGCACTCACACTTCATACAGCGCTGAGCCACCTGGAAAACAAGAAGAGTTATGTGAGGATGCTCTTCGTGGACTACAGCTCAGCTTTCAACACAATCATTCCAGACATTCTTTACAGTAAACTGATAGAGCTACAGATACCCCTCACCACCTGCATCTGGATCAAAAACTTTCTTTCTAATCGCCCACAATCTGTGAGACTTGGCCCACACCACTCCTCCACACTCACACTCAGCACTGGTTCTCCTCAAGGCTGCGTTCTGAGCCCGCTGCTGTACGCACTATACACTCATGACTGCTCACCAAGCCATCCAACCAACCACATAATAAAATATGCGGACGACACCACAGTCGTTGGATGTATTTTCAACGGGGACGAGACCGCGTATAGGGCAGAGGTGAAGGATCTGTCGCGTTGGTGCTCAGACAATTATCTGACCCTGAATATCCTAAAAACAAAAGAACTAATTCTGGATTTCAGGAAGCACAGACAGGACTACACTCCCCTCCTCATAAATGGAGATCAGGTGGAAATTGTCACCACCTTTAGGTTTCTGGGCACCCACATCTCTTCTGACCACTTATGGACCTACAACATCAGGGCCCTGGTTAAGAAGGCTCAGCACCGGCTACACTTCCTGCGTGTCCTCAGGAAGAACAATCTGGACACGAAGCTCCTGCTGGCCTTCTATCACTCCTCTGTGGTGAGCGTACTTACACACTGTATAAGTGTGTGGTATGCAGGCTCCACAGCTGCGGACAGGAAGGCAGTGCAGAGGGTCATAAACACTGCTCAAAGGATCATCGGCTGCCCTCTGCCCAGCCTGGAAAACATTTCTACATCCTGCTGCCTTAGAAGAACCAAGGCCATCATAAGAGACCATTCGCACCCTGCTCACCCCCTGTTTGATATGTTGCCCTCGGGGAGACGCTACAGGTCTACTAAATCGCACACCAGCAGGCTAACAAACAGCTTTTTCCCCTGGGCCATACGAATGGCCAACATCCATGGACTCTCACACACATAAGCCCCTACCCCCATGACTCCTTTCATTTCATTACATTTCACTCTGAACGACAGACAATCAGCCCACCTTCTAAATTGCACTACTATAACTATAGTCACTTTTAACATTTTTAACCTCTTAGTTTTTAAATATATATGTGTGAATGAGTATGTGTGTATATGCGTGGACGTATTACATATATTATATTATTTTTAATTGAGAGAACATTGCTCGTTTAGCCCATTTTTTGTCTTTTGTCCAAATGTTTTTTTGTTTCCGTGTTGCTGTTGTGTTTTCTATGTCTGGTGCAATGGGGCGGCTCTGTGAGCCCACAAAAATTTCGTTGTACCTCTACAGTGCAGTGACAATAAAGGCTATTCTATTCTCTCTAACAACAAACTGACTTTCCTGAGATAACGGGAACTAGACGCTTATGGGGGAAAATCTTTTTCTCTGAATATTGAAGCCATTGATCCAAAAATACAGTGCCACTGCACAGCCATAATAGAGTGGCGATCTGAGCGTGCTCATTGGCTGCTCAGTGGGAACTGCACGAACCTATGGGGAAGCAGCGTGTCTGCGCGAGCCAATCGCGGCGCGTCCCACCGAGTGATGCAGAGCCCGCTGAAAGGGGGCGGGGCGTCTGCCTATAAAATCAACTCATTTCGCCATAGGAATCAGGTTTAATCTGACTGAAGTGACGAACCCGTCATGCAACGGCATAGCACGGCCGTCAACGCAATACTCGTTCCCGTTATCTTAGGGAACCGAGGTTACGTAAGTAACCAAGTTGTTCCCTTTCGCAACATTCACTCGTATTGCGTCGCTAGACACTTAAAGGGATACTCCACTTTTTTTGTAAATAGGCTCATTTTACAACTCCCCCAGAGTTAAACAGTTGAGATTTACCGTTTTCGAATCCATTCAGCCGATTTTCTGATATTTAGAAGAATATCAATAAGCAGACAGTTTCTGGTCTCATTGACTCCCATAGTATATTTTTTTCCTACTATGGAAGTCAATGAGACCAGAAACTGTCTGGTTTCTGATATTCTTCTAAATATCAGAAAATTGGCTGAATGGATTCGAAAACGGTAAAACCCAACTGTTTAACCATGGGGGAGTTGTAAAATGAGCCTATTTACAAAAAAAGTGAGTTGGAAGCAGAAGTATAAATTGGGCTTTATGGGGAACTAATCCAACCACGCCGTGCTATGTGAGCAGAACGACATGTTCTGTGGCCCTAGCCTGGAACGCCCTGTGCGATCGGACTAAGGAAGGGAACGATATGCCCATAAACAAGGTTTGGACTGCAGTCAGAGCCCCTGGAAGGATGGCAGTGGGTTGAGCGAACTCAGAGGTCAACTCCATCTACACAGAGAGGATATGGACCTCCAGGTAAGGGTATAACCTGGCAAACGTGGACGGCGAGGATCAGCTAGCCGCCGCACAGATGTCACCAATAGACACGCCACTGGACCATGCCCAGGATGAGGCCACGCCTCTAGTGGAGTGAGCTCTGACGCTGATGGGGCATTGAAGGCCCAAAGAAGTATAAGCCAACACGATAGCGTCTACTATCCAGCGGGATAGTCTCTGCTTCTTGACCAGAAGCCCTTTGGTTTCTGAGAGCTGCTCAGACTGTCTAAAGTCGACAGAGCGCTGCATGTATACCCTTAAGGCCCGAACAGGGCAGAATAAGTGGAGTTGACACTCGTCTCCTGAATCGGGAAGAGCAGAAATCACCTGTGCTCTGAACATTAGAGAGCACTTTGGGCACATAGCCATGCCTTGGTTTAAGGGTGCCTTTGGAGTCGTTAGGCCCAAACTCAAGGCATGAAGCGCTGACGGAGAGCAATTACAGGTCACCCACCGCTTGACCGATGCTAATGCTAGCAGTAATGTGGTCTTAAGCGAAAGTGGTCAGAGTTCGGCCGACTGCAGCGGAGTCTTTGAAGGCCCAGAGGACTGTGGATAAGTCCCAAGGGTGGTAAGAGGATGAGGCGGGTTGAGCCTCTTTGACCCTTTCAGGCAACGGACGACTAGGTCGCTTCTACCCAGAGACTGGCGGCCACAGGAGTGTGGTGCGCTGCTATGGCCGCCACATAGACTTTGAGCGTGGAGGGGGTGCGACCCGCAGCTCCTGTAGGAAGGAGCGTACCAGGGGTACTTCGCATGAAAAAGGGTCCTGGTTCCGGACTGAACACCAGTCAGAGAAGACGGACCACTTAAGGGCATAGAGGCGTCCCGTGGACGGAGCTCTAGCCTCAGATATAGTATTCAGTACGCTGAGAGGTCCTTAAGTTCCCGTTGAGGAGCCATGCGTGGAGGGCCCACATCTTGGGTCGGGGTGCCAGATTGACCCGTGCGCCTGGGAAAGGACGGGTTTCTTCAGGGGTATTTGCTATGAGCAGCAGGATCCGCTCGGGGAACCAGGGTTCCCAGAGAGAGGCCATCGATCATTTCAAAAATAAATTAAAAAAATTAAGTTTTATAAGCACAAATGCTCATCTTGCTCTGTTCTGTGATGCGCGTTCATCTGACGTCACGTAATACGCAATTACGCTGAGACTCTCCTGTTCAAACTCGTTCATCAAAATGATTTACAGGGAACATAAATAATTAATTTACCTTCCGAGTCTTTCGTTCATTTTTCACGTGACAGACGCAATAACCCAATGCTCATAAATGACCCAACACTAGAACAGAGTCATCACAGAACAGAGCAAGGCAAGCATTTGTGCTTATAAAACTTAAACTTTTTTATTTATTTTTGAAATGAGCGATGGTTTGGCTAGATAAGACCCTTATTCATCGTCTGGTGTCATTTAAAGCCCTTTGAAGCTGCACTGAAACTGTCATTTGGACCTTGAACCGTTTGGGTCCCATTGAAGTCCATTATATGGAGAAAAATCCTGGAATGTTTTCATCAAAAACCTTCATTTCTTTTCGACTGAAGAAAGAAAGACATGGACATCTTGGATGACATGGGGGTGAGTAAATTATCAGCTAAAGTTTTTTTTAAAAAAGTGAACTAATCCTTTAACGAATTACTGAGTAATAGCGCTCAGTTGAATGTGGTAGTTCACTATTAGCTAATAAGTAACTACTATTTTTGTTCATACCTCCCAGAGAA
This sequence comes from Chrosomus eos, assembly GCA_036326025.1. Classification (NCBI taxonomy): domain Eukaryota; kingdom Metazoa; phylum Chordata; class Actinopteri; order Cypriniformes; family Leuciscidae; genus Chrosomus; species Chrosomus eos. The sequence goes on from CM070818.1 coordinate 64,393,914, forward strand.
CTAATACAGGTTCATAATTAACATGAATAATGAAAAATTTATAATATAAGGTAATGGTAACCCACTAGTAGTGACTCAAGTGTTACTACATTCTTCTAAAGGAACTACTAATTATTTGGATCAGTATTTTTAAGTGAAAAATATAACTACATAATATTGACTGAAGTTATAGTAAGCTTTTGAGGATTTTGTAAGATTTTGATCCAAAAAACTATTAGTTCCTTTGGAAGAATGTAGTAACACTTGAGTCATTACTAGTGGGTTACCATTGCCTTATAGTACAATATGTATTATTCATGTTAATTATTGTGATGTATTAAAGAATACACGTGAGACGGAATGTCCCTTGATCACATCACAATTATGAACCTGTATTAGTTCTCTAGGAGGTATGAAAAAAATAGTAGTTACTGATTAGCTATGAACTACCACAAACAGAGCGCTATTGCTTATTAATCTGTTAATCAGTTTCTTAATAGTAGCTAGTTACTATAAAGTTAATAGTGTTTTATTCAATTGTTCCTGTATAGTTATTCATTAATAAAGTAACCATATTTTAAAGTGTTATTGTAATTGTATAATTATTTGTAGTCGGTGTATGTTTCTTAAATTGACAATATTATTTATATTCATATTTAAGTTGCCACATCAGTCTTGAAAAAAACTTGCCTCTATAAACAATAAAAAGAAACACATCCTACTGAACTTTAAAACTAACTCAACACGATCTACTGAGAAAGACTGCAGTCATTACCGTCCGGCCTGAAGGCGTCGAACGCGCTCAGCGCGGCTCTGGAGACGCTCGCGCCGCCCTGCGTCGCTCCTGCCGCGGGGTAGATCATCTGCAGCTCCTCCTGCGCCTGCTGCCTCCGCAACGCCACCTGAGCCGCCATGACGCGCTGCCTCTCCGCGATCAACGCGCATTTGACGCACGCGCAGTCGCGCCAGCGGCAGAAGCGTTTGTGTCCCTTGAGAGCCGAGACCACCCCATGATTCCGGCAGCGCGCGCACTTCGGGCTGCGCGGGAAACTCCTGTCGCCCTGCCGGAGGAGGAGCGTCGCGTGCGGCGCGAGGAGCGAGAAGCGCGCGCTGCTGGAGTCCATCACTGCGCGCGCGCGTGTGAGTGTGTGTGCTGCTGATGGGGAATGAGCCAAAGAATTAATGCTGCAGGTGACAAAAGAGAAACAGAGAAACACGACACCTGACACGCCCCTCACACACACACACACACACACACACACACACACACACACACACACACACACACACACACACACACACACACACACACACACACACACACACACACACACACTCCTCACACACACACACACACACACACACACACACACACACACACCACACACACACACACACACACACACACACACACACACACACACACACACACTCTCTCTCTCTCTCTCTCACACTCACTCTCACACACACACACACTCTCTTTCTCTCTCTCTCTCTCTCTCTCTCTCTCTCTCTCACTCACCACACACACACACACACACACACACACACACACACACACACACACACTCCTCACTCTCTCTCTCTCGCTCTCTCTCTCTCTCTCTCTCTCTCTCTCTCTCTCTCTCTCACACACACACTCTCTCTCTCTCTCACTCTCTCTCTCTCTCTCTCTCTCCTCTCACTCTCTCTCTCTCTCACTCACACACACACACACACACACACACACACACACACACACACACTATCTGTCTCTCTCCCAGAGGAACACGGGCTGAACAAATGAATGCAAATACCAGAAGAACCTGCTGTGGATCCGCATCGACGGTCAGATTATTTCTGCGATTGAAAGACGAGAGAGAGAGAGAGAGAGAGAGAGAGAGAGAGAGAGACTTTTGACTTTTAACCCTCCTTTATTACAAAAATATCAGGGTTTAATTAAACCTCACATAGTTTAAAAAATATTTAAAAAAAACAAACATACAATAATAAATAGCACAAAAACAAGAAAAAAACAATAACACAATTAAATATAAATTTGCAAAGCACCATCAAAATCAGATTCACATATGCACTGGTTTACTCCCCAAATATGATTGAAAGTCTCCAGGTCTTTAACCAAGTTATAGTATGCATATTCCACCTTTAATCTAGTTTTAATTAAACCTTTTAAAATTAACATTGCATCAATTGACCCAGCATTATTTATTTTGCATTTACGTGAAATCCAAATTCCCATTTTTGCTTTCCCAAACAAAAAATTAAGCAAACCATGGATCTGCTTTCTGTTTCTGCTATACGTTGGTCCATAGATAAATAACATAGGTGAAAACACTTCTCCCAAAACTATACACCATTCTTCCAATTGAGAAAGTAAAGGCACAAGCCTCCCACATTGGAAGAATAAATGAAAGACAGTTTCAGTCATCCCACAAAAAGGACAACATCCCTCCTGAACCTGGGGATCGAGGTGTGCTCTGTATCTGTTCGTAGCTATTAACCCATGCTCAGCTCTCCACTGAAGGCTTGTACAAGGCCCTCCAGCAACCCTTCGGGGAAGAGCCTGACCCAAATAGCTCTTGCCATTTTGACTCTTTAACTCCTCCTAAAGAAAGAGTGTGTGAAACTTTTACACATGTAATGTACAGTTCTTTCTTCTAATTTTTGCTGAAACAGTCCAATACAGGTGTCTTGAAGGTCAACAAGGATCCGTCCTTTTCTTAAAAAATACCCACAGATGGAATTATTCTTAGTTCAGGAAAAAGTGAAATCCATGTCTTCATTAGTTGCTTCCACACTGAAAACATGTCGATGAGCTGTTCTGAAGTGCGAATCAAAAGCGAACTTTTTTTTTCACTGCCCAGGGACGAGCATGAAGAATCTGGCTAGAGTTTATATTTACAACTATACCACACAAGTATAGCCACCTTGAGCTGTGTTCGCGTTATTTTAATGAGGATTCCTTTACAAACATAAATGCTTTCAAGTGTGGAGTCGCGAGTCGAGATCCAGAAAAGCATTAATTTGTCCCACAGTGTACAAATCTTCTGTATCTACTTTTGACATTTCTGACCCTTCAGACCAATGTCCATCATCTTTCATACTATCATCTGTACACTGAGGTAGCCCATCTGTATCATCCACCAAGCGTCTCTCAGCTATTTCTATAACAGCCTGAGATACAACCTCATTTTCTTTTGCTTCCTCAACATCATTTATGACAAGCGCAGAACTGCATCCAGCCTGCTCACTCCTCTCCACATCCATACCAGCATCGCTGTTACTCACCTGTGCCCGTAGACCTCCTCCAACGGCCTTTTGTTTGGTTTCTTAGGTACTTGATCCTGTGTTTTTGCCGTATTTTCCTCGATGTCACTGGTATCATTGTGATGAACTGATCCATTTTCAGTAACATTAACAGGCAGCTGCTGCTCAACATCCGCTTTTTCATTAGGACAGGAGAAGCTTTTATGGCCTATATTTCCACATTCAAAGCACTTTAGATTATCTGTACTTGCATAGAGAGCATATATGATCCATCTCCATGACTTACACGAAACAAGATCTCTAGAGTGCGCTCTGTTGAAATCAGAAACATTAATACTTGTCTCCTAAACGACAAAACGTGTTTGAGATCAGCATTTTTACATCCCAATGGGGTATTCCTAACAGGACTTGCAACTTTACCGTATCGGGTTAACTCTTTAACAATCGCGTCATTTGAGACAAAAGGCGGTACGTTGGAAATTGTGACTTTAGTTGCCGGAGCCGTTAAAGGAGTAACGGGCACAAAGGTTTCCTTAATCCATAATCCATTCTCACTCACCTGATTAACTAACTGCTCTGTTTTTAAGAACACGATAACAGCTTTGTTCATACGCGATGCTGAGAGAATATTATCGAAACCTATCATTCCTCCCACCACCACGAGAACATCCTCCACACTCACGCCAACATCAGGCACAAACCTGCAACCATTACGCATCGACAGTTGCGAGCCTCCCTGCCGAACTTCAGAAGCCATACCGACACGCGACAAAAGCCACGAGCAGCTTTAATACTTAGTAAACTTAGGGTGCTTTCACACCTGGATCGATTGGAGACGTTGTTCCGAAACAAAGGGGCGTTTCCCTTTTGGCCCGGTTCGTTTGGTCATATGTGAACACAACAATCGCACTCTGAATCGGAACAAAACAACCGAGCCGAGACCCCCTAGAAGAGGTGGTCTCGGCTCGATTCCATACGAACCCTGGAGCGGTTCGTTTGTAGTGAGAACACAACCGACCCACGAACCGGAACAAATCAATATGTAGCCTGGCAACAGATGGCAACAGCTGCCAATATCAGCGTATTTTGCTGATTTGTTGCGGGGGGAGACGCGTGCGTATTAATGCGTAGGCTACTCTAGCACACACACGCAAGGTCTCTCGCGCTCTCCTTCTCTTTGTCGTGCGCGCGTGTAATTACTAGCAGCTACTCTAGCACACACACGCATGGTCTCTCGCTCTCTCTCTCCCTCTCCCTCTCGGACGTCTGGTCACCCTATGTGTGTAGTGTCCAACATCCGGGAGATGTGTTCTTCCGACCAAATATCTGAGGCATTTCACCTCTTTGTAGCACCAAGTCAACCCGCGATTCATTTTGTGTTAGGCTACTGTTGTCATGGCGATGTCCCTCAATGAAATGCGCGACCTGCACGCACGAGGTAGTGACGTAATGGCGTAAGGAAAGCCCTGGAAGGGTGCGCGATTTGGAACGCTTTACAACAGTGTGGTGTGAACAGAGTGACATATTAAATTGATTCGGAACAAAGTATTCTTTTTCGGATCTGTTCCGGAACAAAACAAATCGATCCAGGTGTGAAAGCACCCTTAGATCTAAAGAGAAAATAAGACCATAAAAGGGGGAGAAGAGAGATAGGAAATACTTTCAAAATACTCAAAATCCACGCTCGCTCTAACCAGCACGCTCACTTGCCCTACCACACTCGCACATGCAGAGAGAGAGAGAGAGAGAGAGAGAGAGAGAGAGACAGAGAGAGAGAGAGAGAGAGAGAGAGAGAGAGAGAGAGAGAGAGAGAGAGAGAGAGAGAGAGAGAATCGAGATCCAGATGGTTTTTTTTTTTAATTAGTGTATTTGGAGAGGTTAGACAGAAGTCTCGTGGGATCAAATGCTGTAAACGCAAGAAAATTACCTTTCAAAAACCACAACAAAATAGATTTGGCAAAGGCATTTTCAAGACTGATAATGATATCATCCCATTCTTAAATCAAATTCTGATTATGAGATGTGTGTGTGTGTATATGTGAGAGAGAGTGTGTTCCTCTGGGAGAGAAGAGGAGAAAGAGGATGTTATCATTTCATCCAAAAGCTTCTCCATCTGCGTCTTATCGAGGAGCTGCGGATCTTATCATGCTCCCTTTCTACACGGATGAACAACAGTGTGTGTGTGTGTGTGTGTGTGTGTGTGTGTGTGTGTGTGTGTGTGTGTGTGTGTGTGTGTGTGTGTGTGTGTGTGTGTGTGTGTGTGTGTGTGTGTGAGAGAGAGAGAAAGTTCTGAAATGACTCTCTTTGTCTTGATGAGACTCTTTAAACGTCATGTTGACCTTGAGCTGCTCTTGACCAGGAGATTTTAGAAATGTACTCTTCGTCACGGACAGACGCTTGCTGTCTTTCATTCTCTCGGAGAGTGTTTGCTGTCACTGAGGCGAGGGAAGCCTGAGGGTCCCTGATGGATCGTATCTGTCCTCGAGACCACCGGAACAGAAGAGAGAGAGACTAAAACATCATTACAACACTCATCTTAAAAGACAGCAGTACCTTCTGAATGGTTTACAAACATTTATAAATCAGCTGCAGTCAAACTCATACATTTATTAATTATATCTTGATGGAATGCATAGCTGAAATAAAATAATTTGGATGACTAGTAATTTCATATTACTTAATTCTGAAAACACAGAGATTTTAATTATTGGACAAAAATCCTCTGCACATATTAACCTAGAATACTGTCTAACACTTGATTAGATTAGGTGGTGATAGGTGGTGATGGCGCAGTGGATAAGACAAATGCCCTTGGTTTGAGAGACCCGGGTTCGAATCCACTGTGAAACACCAATGTGTCCCTGAGCAAGACACTTAACCCCTAATTGCTCCAGAGGCGTGCGACCTCTGAAATATAGCAATTGTAAGTCGTTTTGGATAAAAGCGTCAGCTAAAATGACTAAAAAAAATGTAAAATGTAGATTAGATTATTGTAATGCTCTACTGGGTGGTTGCCCTGCACGCTTAATAAACAAACTACAGCTGGTCCAAAACGCAGCCGCTAGAGTTCTTACGAGAACCAGGAATTATGACCATATTAGCCCGGTTCTGTCAACACTGCATTGGCTGCCTATAAACATCGTATACATTTAAAAATATTGCTGATTACTTACAAAGCACTAAATGGTTTAGCTCCCCAGTACTTGAGCGAGCTCTTAACGCATTATAGACCTTCACGTCTACTGCGATCTCAAAATTCTGGCCAGTTGATAATACCTAGAATATCTAAATCGACTGCTGGCGGTAGATCCTTTTCCTTTTTAGCACCAAAACTTTGGAACAATCTTCCTACCATTGTCCGGGAAGCAGACACAGTCTGTCAGTTTAAATCTAGATTAAAAACACATCTCTTAACCTGGCATACACATAAAACAATATAAATGTATATTATTCAAATCAGTTAAATGATTATTAGGCTGCATGAATTAGGTCAGCCGGAACCGAAACACTTCCTATAACACCAGATGTACTCAGATCAGATGGTGGACCTGCGCCTAGACACGACCACAACGCATGATGTAGTCAGCCGGATCTGGGCCGTATCCAGATCAGATGTGGACCTGCACCTAGACACGACCACAACGCATGATGTAGTCAGCCGGGTCTGGGCCGTATCCAGATCAGATGGAGGACCTGCACCTAGACACGACCACAACGCATGATGTAGTCAGCCGGGTCTGGGCCGTATCCAGATCAGATGGAGGACCTGAGCCTAAACACGACCACAACACATGATGTAGTCAGCCGGATCCAGGCCGTATCCAGATCAGATGGTGGACCTGAGCCTAGACACGACCACAACGCATGATGTAGTCAGCCGGATCTGGGCCGTATCCAGATCAGATGGTGGACCTGCACCTAGACACGACCACAACGCATGATGTAGTCAGCCGGGTCTGGGCCGTATCCAGATCAGATGGAGGACCTGAGCCTAGACACGACCACAACGCATGATGTAGTCAGCCGGATCTGGGCCGTATCCAGATCAGATGGTGGACCTGCACCTAGACACGACCACAAAGCATGATGTAGTCAGCCGGGTCTGGGCCGTATCCAGATCAGATGGAGGACCTGAGCCTAGACACGACCACAACGAATGATGTAGTTAGCCGGATCCGGGCCGTATCCAGATCAGATGGTGGACCTGCACCTAGACACTACCACAACGCATGATGTAGTCAGCCGGATCCGGGCCGTATCCAGATCAGATGGTGGACCTGAGCCTAGACACGACCAAAACGCATGATGTAGTCAGCCGGATCTGGGCCGTATCCAGATCAGATGGTGGACCTGCACCTAGACACGACCACAACGCATGATGTAGTCAGCCGGATCCGGGCCGTATCCAGATCAGATGGTGGACCTGAGCCTAGACACGACCACAACGCATGATGTAGTCAGCCGGATCTGGGCCGTATCCAGATCAGATGCTGGACCTGAGCCTAGACACGACCACAACGCATGATGTAGTCAGCCGGATCTGGGCCGTATCCAGATCAGATGGAGGACCTGAGCCTAAGACACGACCACAACGCATGATGTAGTCAGACGGATCTGGGCCGTATCCAGATCAGATGGTGGACCTGCACCTAGACACGACCACAACGCATGATGTAGTCAGCCGGATCTGGGCCGTATCCAGATCAGATGGAGGACCTGAGCCTAGACACGACCACAACGCATGATGTAGTCAGCCGGATCTGGGCCGTATCCAGATCAGATGGAGGACCTGCACCTAGACACGACCACAACGCATGATGTAGTCAGCCGGATCTGGGCCGTATCCAGATCAGATGGAGGACCTGCACCTAGACACGACCACAACGCATGATGTAGTCAGCCGGATCTGGGCCGTATCCAGATCAGATGGAGGACCTGAGCCTAGACACGACCACAACGCATGATGTAGTCAGCCGGATCTGGGCCGTATCCAGATCAGATGGAGGACCTGCACCTAGACACGACCACAACGCATGATGTAGTCAGCCGGATCTGGGCCGTATCCAGATCAGATGGAGGACCTGCACCTAGACACGACCACAACGCATGATGTAGTCAGCCGGATCTGGGCCGTATCCAGATCAGATGGAGGACCTGAGCCTAGACACGACCACAACGCATGATGTAGTCAGACGGATCTGGGCCGTATCCAGATCAGATGGAGGACCTGAGCCTAGACACGACCACAACGCATGATGTAGTCAGCCGGATCCGGGCCGTATCCAGATCAGATGGAGGACCTGCGCCTAGACACGACCACAACGCATGATGTAGTCAGCCGGATCTGGGCCGTATCCAGATCAGATGGAGGACCTGAGCTTAGACACGACCACAACGCATGATGTAGTCAGCCGATTCGGGCCGTATCCAGATCAGATGGATGGACCTGCACCTAGACACACCACAACGCATGATGTAGTCAGCCGGATCCGGGCCGTATCCAGATCAGATGGAGGACCTGAGCCTAGACACGACCAAAACGCATGATGTAGTCAGACGGATCTGGGCCGTATCCAGATCAGATGGGGACCTGAGCCTAGACACGACCACAACGCATGATGTAGTCAGCCGGATCCGGGCCGTATCCAGATCAGATGGAGGACCTGGCCTAGACACGACCACAACGCATGATGTAGTCAGCCGGATCGGGCCGTATCCAGATCAGATGTGGACCTGAGCCTAGACACGACCACAACGCATGATGTAGTCAGACGGATCTGGGCCGTATCCAGATCAGATGGAGGACCTGCCTAGACACGACCACAACGCATGATGTAGTCAGACGGATCTGGGCCGTATCCAGATCAGATGGAGGACCTGCACCTAGACACGACCACAACGCATGATGTAGTCAGCCGGATCTGGGCCGTATCCAGATCAGATGGGGACCTGACCTAGACACGACCACAACGCATGATGTAGTCAGCCGGATCTGGGCCGTAACCAGATCAGATGGAGGACCTGCACCTAGACATGACCACAACGCATGATGTAGTCAGCGGATCTGGGCCGTATCCAGATCAGATGGAGGACCTGCACCTAGACACGACCACAACGCATGATGTAGTCAGCCGGACCTGGGCCGTATCCAGATCAGATGGAGGACCTGAGCCTAGACACGACCACAACGCATGATGTAGTCAGCCGGATCTGGGCCGTATCCAGATCAGATGGAGGACCTGCACCTAGACACGACCACAACGCATGATGTAGTCAGCCGGATCTGGGCCGTATCCAGATCAGATGGAGGACCTGCACCTAGACACGACCACAACGCATGATGTAGTCAGCCGGATCTGGGCTCGTATCCAGATCAGATGGAGGACCTGCACCTAGACACGACCACAACGCATGATGTAGTCAGCCGGTCTGGGCCGTATCCAGATCAGATGGAGGACCTGAGCCTAGACACGACCACAACGCATGATGTAGTCAGCCGGTTCGGGCCGTATCCAGATCAGATGGAGGACCTGACGCCTAGACACGACCACAACGCATGATGTAGTCAGCCGGATCCGGGCCGTATCCAGATCAGATGGTGGACCTGAGCCTAGACACGACCACAACGCATGATGTAGTCAGACGGATCTGGGCCGTATCCAGATCAGATGGGGACCTGCACCTAGACACGACCACAACGCATGATGTAGTCAGACCGGATCTGGGCCGTATCCAGATCAGATGGTGGACCTGCACCTAGACACGACCACAACGCATGATGTAGTCAGCCGGATCTGGGCCGTATCCAGATCAGATGGTGGACCTGACCTAGACACGACCACAACGCATGATGTAGTCAGCCGGATCTGGGCCGTAATCCAGATCAGATGGAGGACCTGCACCTAGACACTGACCACAACGCATGATGTAGTCAGACGGATCTGGGCCGTATCCAGATCAGATGGAGGACCTGCACCTAGACACGACCACAACGCATGATGTAGTCAGCCGGATCCGGGCCGTATCCAGATCAGATGGAGGACCTGCACCTAGACACGACCACAACGCATGATGTAGTCAGCCGGATCTGGGCCGTATCCAGATCAGATGGAGGACCTGCACCTAGACACGACCACAACGCATGATGTAGTCAGCCGGATCTGGGCCGTATCCAGATCAGATGGTGGACCTGCACCTAGACACGACCACAACGCATGATGTAGTCAGCCGGATCTGGGCCGTATCCAGATCAGATGGAGGACCTGCACCTAGACACGACCACAACGCATGATGTAGTAGCGAGGATCTGGGCCGTATCCAGATCAGATGGAGGACCTGCACCTAGACACGACCACAACGCATGATGTAGTCAGCGGATCTGGGCCGTATCCAGATCAGATGGAGGACCTGAGCCTAGACACGACCACAACGCATGATGTAGTCAGCCGGATCTGGGCCGTATCCAGATCAGATGGAGGACCTGCACCTAGACACGACCACAACGCATGATGTAGTCAGCCGGTCTGGGCCGTATCCAGATCAGATGGAGGACCTGAGCCTAGACACGACCACAACGCATGATGTAGTCAGCCGGATCTGGGCCGTATCCAGATCAGATGGTGGACCTGCACCTAGACACGACCACAACGCATGATGTAGTCAGCCGGTCTGGGCCGTATCCAGATCAGATGGAGGACCTGAGCCTAGACACGACCACAACGCAATGATGTAGTAGCCGGATCCGGGCCGTATCCAGATCAGATGGTGGACCTGCACCTAGACACGACCACAACGCATGATGTAGTCAGCCGGATCTGGGCCGTATCCAGATCAGATGGAGGACCTGCAGCCTAGACACGACCACAACGCATGATGTAGTCAGCCGGATCGGGCCGTATCCAGATCAGATGGATGGACCTGCACCTAGACACGACCACAACGCATGATGTAGTCAGCCGGATCTGGGCCGTATCCAGATCAGATGGAGGACCTGAGCCTAGACACGACCACAAACGCATGATGTAGTCAGACGGATCTGGGCCGTATCCAGATCAGATGGTGGACCTGCACCTAGACACGACCACAACGCATGATGTAGTCAGCCGGATCTGGGCCGTAATCCAGATCAGATGGAGGACCTGCACCTAGACACGACCACAACGCATGATGTAGTCAGAAGGATCTGGGCCGTATCCAGATCAGATGGAGGACCTGCACCTAGACACGACCACAACGCATGATGTAGTCAGACGGATCCGGGCCGTATCCAGATCAGATGGAGGACCTGCACCTAGACACGACCACAACGCATGATGTAAGCAGCCGGATCCGGGCCGTATCCAGATCAGATGGTGGACCTGCACCTAGACACGAGCACAACGCATGATGTAGTCAGCCGGATCTGGGCCGTATCCAGATCAGATGGAGGACCTGCACCTAGACACGACCACAACGCATGATGTAGTCAGCCGGATCCGGGCCGTATCCAGATCAGATGGAGGACCTGCACCTAGACACGACCACAACGCATGATGTAGTCAGCCGGATCTGGGCCGTATCCAGATCAGATGGAGGACCTGCACCTAGACACGACCACAACGCATGATGTAGTCAGCCGGATCTGGGCCGTTTCCAGATCAGATGGAGGACCTGCACCTAGACACGACCACAACGCATGATGTAGTCAGCCGGATCCGGGCCGTATCCAGATAAGATGGTGGACCTGCACCTAGACAAGAGCACAACGCATGATGTAGTCAGCCGGATCTGGGCCGTATCCAGATTAGAGCTTAGATTCTCTACCCGAGCCCGAGCCAGGCTCGGGTCGGGTCGTGTCACGCGCAGCGTCTCCTCCACTCGCACGCTGTGCTGTATTGTGTAGCTTAAGTGCAACATGGAGCTTGAAGAAGTAAAGAAAAAAAATTACATAGGAGAATTAACTTTGAGCAAGTATGAAGGAA
>CM070818.1:64411119-64418619 GCA_036326025.1 Chrosomus eos
GTGTGTGGAGCGCGCACTGCATGGCACGGAGGCGCGACCGCGAACACTTGCATTATAAACAGTGGAAACAACTTGAAAAATACTCTAGTTGCGAATGATGTATTATTCTTTTCTGTATGACCAGAAATTATACTTTTATTTGTCCAACTCACATAACAAGAAAACGTTGTCCTTTTGTAAAAGAAAATAAAACAATCAATCACGCATTTTTTTCATGATCTCCGTGAACTCGAGCGCTTCTCAAAAATGAACTTAAACAAAATATACCTAGCCTAAAGCTTGAAATGTTCACTTAAACGAACAATTAAAATGCCACGTAATTTATTCTGACACATTTATTATCATAAATCATGGTTCCAGAGACATGCCTCTTCTCATTCAGCACTGCGGAAAAAATATAATTTACAGGTTCTAATCTGGCCTGTCTAATCGACATTTTTTCCATAGTAATTTGTGAATATTTTAAATGTTTAATAAAGGGGCAAAAAGTCATAATTTTTTTTTTTTTGTGCAGCATTTGTTTAGCCTACAGTTCAAATGTTGGTGTTCAACTTTGCCTTTTAAAAATACAACAATCGTTCATTTTTAGTTTTTCAATTAGGTGTTAAAAAAAGAAAAACGAATGGACGCAATTATATAGCCTATTATTAAATATTTCAAATAATGTAGGCCTATTTGGAGAAAAGTTTGATGGTCAATCAAAATACTAGTAAAATCAAAGACTTTAATCTAAAAACTATAGGCTAACTAAAATTCGGTTGTTAAGTCTGACGTCACGCGTGACGTTTCGCCTCTTCCGGGCCCAAGCGCTCCGCTCGTCTTTCAGATCCTAGACTACATAAAACCTTTTCTTAAAGGGCTTTTTTCGCTTCAGTGCCAGTGGGTGTTACTAGGGATTAAGGGATAGCACCCACTGGCGCCAATGTTTCTTTATTCGTTTAAGATTTGTAACTTACCTAATCAACTGCCGCCATTTTCTCTTATCTTTCTCGTCACAGGGAAAGCGGTAGATGACAGTTGAATGTCACTTGTTTTTTTTTTTAACTCCGATCTATTTAAACAACACGGGAACACGTTAAAACTCTGGAGAAAGCGGTAGGTAGGTAGAGAGGACCCGGCCTTTGGACCTGGAAACAGTATTATCGGAGAGTGCTTACGTCACGACTTAACAACCGGATAGTGATAACTATCACTAAACTATCTTTAGTTTGATAATCCATGTAAATTTGCATCCATTCGTTTTTCATTTTTTAACCCGTAATTGTAAAACGAAAAATGAACGTTTTTTGTATTTTTAAAACGCAAAGTGAACGCCAACATTTGAATTTGAACTGTAGGCTACACACCAAATGCTGCACTAAAATGCTGTCGTCACCGGTGCGCAATGAATTATGGGGTAGATCAGGGTAGGATAGGCCGCTAAGGATCCATTTATGTATCCTTCCTTTCACAGGGAAACGAAGGGTGCATTTGGCGTCACTTTTGAATCAGGGTAGCCTTCGCCGCGCCGCGATGACGCAACCGGCCTTCGAATACGGCCTTCGAAGGATGCTGAATTGAATTGGGACAGCCTTCATCACGCCGCGGTGACGCAATCAGCCTTCAAATGCGTCCCTCAAAGATGCAGCCTTTGAATTGGGACAGCCTTCGTCGCGCCGCTGTGACGCAATCGGCCTTCAAATGCGGCCAAGCGGCCTTCAAATGCGGCCTTCGGAGGATGCAGCCTTCACATTGGGACACAGCTATTGTTTCTTACATGTCAGTTTGTTCATTGGTTCAGTCATCCTCGCTTCCTCCCTGTTTGTCTCCATGGTTTCTATTAGGTTGATTAGCTTCCTTGTTTCAGGTGTGTCATTAATCATCTCATTAGTTCTCTTTGTTTGCCTTATAATCCTGTGTTCTCCCTCAGTCTTTGTTCGTCCTCGGTTCGAAATCGTTTTTGGTTGTGGATATGCGTGTTCCTCTTTAAGTTGTTTATTAAATCCTGTTCTAAATCAGTCGTCTTCATTGTGCACTCTCTTAATCACACCAGATCATAGCAGAAGGACAAACCATAACCGAAAAACTGATCCAGCAGTGCACTTGACTAGCCTAGAGCAGGACCAACTCTCTCAAGGCCACACCGCAGTGTTTCTAGACCTGGTGTGCCTTACCTCCTTCCCCAACCATTCATCCAGTGTTGTTTTCCACACAGGCCTCAGTGCGGAGATGAAGGCCTGCCCGGTGTGGGACCTCGAGAGCTTCGGGGTATTTGTGGAGTGGCTGTTGGCTATCTGTGAGTCTCCGTTTATCATCGGCCTTTACAGCAACGGTGAACTCGAGCACATTTCGAGGGTCAGGAACGAGTCGAGGGTCAGGGACTCTGTTAAACAGCTGCGCAGACGCAGACACTATTGGGTTTCTGCCTGGGGCTGCGCCGGGGTCACGTCAGGGGTCAACGATGACACAATCAACAGCTAAATCCACCAACGCTCCTCAAAACGAGCCGTGAGAACATGTGTAGATCCTGGACTGTCTTTATGTACAATTATAACTGGGAAGAAATCCTGAAAGAAGATCTCAGTTTAATTAGCTTAAAGGGATAGTTCATACAGGAACAAAATAACAAACTCCAGGAACTTCAGGGAAAACACAACCATACAAGGACGACGACCAACAAACATTGAGGGAAAACACAGGGCTTAAATGAACTGAACCAAACGAGATAATTAACTGAAAACAGGTGAAGAAACTGAACACAAACGAGGAGCGGGAAAACTAACAGGACTAAACCAAAATCACAAAGACAGGGGGAAACAAGGTCACAGAACATAACTAAACACATCAAAACGTGACAGTACCTCCCCCCTCCCCGAAGGCGCGTCCTCGCGCCGTATAACATCCAAAGGGGTGGGAGGGTGGGCGCCCTGAAGGCTTACGAGGGCATGGTGCAGGTCCGGGAAGCCTCCAGGGCGGAGCAGGCTGTGGGCGTGACCACGGCGGAGCAGGCTGTGGGCGTGACCATGGCGGAGCAGGCTGTGGGCGTGGCCAGGGCGGAGCTGTGGGACCCTCGGGCGTCCAAGGCGAAGCTGTGGGACCTTCGGGCGTCCAGGGCGGAGCTGTCGGACCCTCGGGTGTCCAGGGCGGAGCTGTCGGACCCTCGGGCGTCCAGGGCGGAGCTGTCGGACCCTCGGGCGTCCAGGGCGGAGCTGTCGGACCCTCGGGCGTCCAGGGCGGAGCTGTGGGGCCCACGGGCGTCCAGGGCAGAGCTGACCCTTCGGGTGGCCATGGCGGTGAGGACCCTTCGGGTGGCCATGGTGGTGAGGACCCTTCGGGTGGCCATGGCGGTGAGGACCCTTCGGGTGGCCATGGCGGTGAGGACCCTTCGGGTGGCCATGGCGGTGAGGACCCCTCGGGTGGCCATGGCGGTGAGGACCCTTCGGGTAGGCGCCCCCCCAAAATTTTAATGGGGAAATTGACAGGAAAGGGGGGATCCGGCAGCAACGAGGGTCTTGGGCTGGGCAGGACCAGCGGTGAAGAATCAGTGGGCTCTGGTGCAGGATTAGTGGGCTCTGGTGCATCTGGTGCAGGATCAGTGGGCTCTGGTGTAGGATCAACAGGCTCTGGCGCAGGATCAACGGGCTCTGGCACATCATGGGACTCGGAACTGGACGGGGCCAGCACATCATGGGACTCGGAACTGGACGGGGCCAGCACATCATTGGACTCGGAACTGGACGGGGCCAGCACATCAGGGGACTCGGAACTGGACGGGGCCAGCACATCAGGGGACTCGGAACTGGACGGGGCCAGCACATCAGGGGACTCGGAGCTGGACGGGGCCAGCACATCAATTCAATTCAATTCAAGTTTATTTGTATATCGCTTTTCACAATACACATTGTCTCAAAGCAGCTTTACAGAAAGTGCATTTCAGAAATGTACAAAGAAAAATACAGTTAGTTAATCATGTATAAATTTAGGCATAACATATCGCCGGTGTTTAGTCGTCTCTTCACAGGCGTCGAGTCGTCTCTCCACAGGCGTTTAGTCGTCTCATCACAGGTGTTGGGGCATCTGAAGTCTCCGTGAGAGGCTGGATACAAACTGGAGCTGACGAACGCTATTTACCTCGGGACTAGCGCCCCGAGATAACAGCAGAAAGACAGATGGGAAATAATTAGCATAGCTGATGTTCATAATATTAATGCATTCGAACTGATTCAGAAGTAGTATAAAAGGTAAGCATTAAGTGAATGCTTGGTTAAAGAGATGCGTCTTTAATCTAGTTTTAAACTGGGACAGCGAGTCTGAGTCTCGAACAATATCAGGAAGGCTATTCCAGAGTTTAGGAGCTAAATGTGAGAACGCCCTCCCTCCTTTAGTAGACTTAGATATCCTAGGAACAACCAGAAGCCTCGAATTTTGTGATCTTAAAGAGCGCGATGGATTGTAGGGCGATAGAAGGTCTGTTAAATACACAGGAGCTAAACCATTTAGAGCTTTATAAGTCAATAGTAATACTTTGTAATTAATACGGAACTTAATAGGTAACCAGTGTAGAGATAATAAAATTGGTGTTATATGATCATATTTTCTTGATCTAGTAAGAACTCTAGCGGCTGCATTTTGCACTAACTGTAGCTTGTTTATTGAGGATGCAGGACAACCAGCTAATAAAGCATTACAGTAATCTAGTCTCGAGGTCATGAATGCATGAACTAACTTTTCTGCATCTGAAACAGATAGCATGTTACGTAGCTTAGCAATGTTTCTAAGGTGGAAAAAGGCTGTTCTTGTAACATATGAAATATGATTTTCGAAAGTCAAGTTGCGGTCTAGCATAACACCCAGGTCTTTTACTGTAGTGGATAGAGTAACAGGACATCCTTCTAAATTAAAGTTGTATTGTAAGGGATTTTGTGGGTAGTTTTTTAGACCAATAAGTAATACCTCCGTTTTATCTGAATTTAATAGCAGGAAATTACACGTCATCCAGCATTTTATATCTTTTAGACACTCTGTCAAGTTAGATAAGTTAGTGTTTTCATCTGGTCGTGATGAGATATATAATTGAGTGTCATCAGCATAACAGTGAAAATTAATTCCATGTTTTCTTATAATATTACCAAGTGGCAGCATATATATTGAGAATAGCAGAGGGCCTAGGACAGATCCTTGCGGCACTCCATAGTCTACTGATGTTATCTTTGATTTTTCCCCATTTAAACAGACGAAATGGTAACGGTCTGATAAGTACGATCTAATCCAGCTTAATGCCTGTCCCTGAACACCAGTGTAGTTTTGTAGTCGATCTAAGAGTATTTTATGATCTATAGTGTCGAACGCAGCACTAAGATCAAGTAGAACTAGTATTGAGATACAGCCTTGGTCAGAGGCTAAGAGTAAATCATTTGTAATTTTAACTAGCGCAGTTTCTGTGCTATGATGCGGTCTGAATCCCGACTGAAATTTTTCATAGATATCATTTTCTTGCAAGAAAGAGCACAATTGAGCGGACACAATTTTTTCTAGTATTTTAGACATAAATGGAAGATTTGAGATGGGTCTGTAATTTGCTAGGTTATTTGGATCTAATTGCGGTTTCTTAATGAGAGGTTTTATTACTGCCAGCTTGAATATTTTTGGAACGTGACCTAAAAATAAAGACGAGTTAATAATATTGAGAAGAGGCTCTTCCACTACAGGTAACACTTCTTTAAGTAGTTTAGTGGGTATTGGATCTAATAAACATGTTGTTGGTTTAGATGCAATGATAAGTTTATTTAGTTCTTCCTGTCCTATAGTTGTAAAGCGGTTTAGTTGTTCTAGAGGGGCCATAATTGAGGCTGAGTCATAAGACACCATAGAGGATTGTACATTTACAATAGTGTTTCGGATGCTTTCTATTTTCTCATTGAAGTAATTCATAAAATCATTACTACTATATTGTAACGGAATATTTTGCTCTGGAGATGTCTGATTATTTGTTAGTCTGGCCACGGTGTTAAATAAAAACCTTGGATTATTTTGGTTATTTTCAATTAGTTTGCGGATATGCTCAGCCCTGGCTGATTTTAGAGCCCTTTTATAGCGTGACATACTGTCTTTCCACGCGATTCTGAAGACCTCTAAATTAGTTCGTTTCCATTTACGCTCTAAGTTACGAGTTTCTCTCTTGATAGAATGCGTAGCACTGTTGTACCATGGTGTTTTAGTTTTCTCTCTAACCTTTTTTAATCTAATTGGTGCAACAATATCTAGTGTACTAGAGAAAATGTTGCTCATACTGCTAGTCATTTCCTCTAGTTCATCTGTTTGTTTGGGTTTACTGAGCAGCTGAGATAGATCAGGTAAGCTATTTGAGAATCTATCTATAGTGGTTGGAAGGATTGTTCTGCCTGGTCTATAACGTGGTGCAACATGACAAATTTCAGCAGTGCGTATTATGCATGTTACCATGTAATGATCAGTGACATCGTCACTTTGCGGTATAATATCTATATCGGTTGGATCGGTTCCATATGATATAATTAAATCTAGTGTATGATTTAGACGATGAGTGGGACCACTGACGTTTTGCTTCACCCCAAAAGAGTTTAATAAAACTGTAAACTCAGCCCCTAACGCATCATTTTTATTATCTACGTGTATGTTAAAGTCGCCAATAATTATTGCTTTATCGACATTGACCAATAGGTCTGAGAGAAAGTCTGCAAAATCTTTTAGGAAATCAGCATATGGCCCTGGAGGTCTATATACGGTAGCCAAGGCTAGAGATAATAAGGATTTCTTTCTTACATCTAAGAGCGTAACATTTAGCACAAGTACTTCAAACGAATTAAACCTATGACAAGTTTTCTGAGTAACATTAAGAATATCTCTATAGATTGTTGCAACACCGCCGCCACGACCGATCAGACGGGGCTCATGCTTATAACAGTATCCTGGTGGAGTAGACTCATTTAGACCGAAATAATCATTTGGTTTAAGCCAGGTTTCAGTAAGGCACAGAACATCGAAATTATTATCTGTGACCATTTCATTTACAATAACCGCCTCATGATGTCAATAACATCAGGGGACTCGGAGCTGGACGGGGCCAGCACATCAGGGGACTCGGAGCTGGACGGGGCCAGCACATCAGGGGACTCGGAGCTGGACGGGGCCAGCACATCAGGGGACTCGGAGCTGGACGGGGCCAGCACATCAGGGGACTCGGGGCTGGACTCATGCTCTGGCGGGCAGGCGACGGTCTCTGGCTGGACGGTCTCTGGCTGGACGGTCTCTGGCTGGACGGTCTCTGGCTGGACGGTGGACGGTCTCTGGCTGGACGGTCTCTGGCTGGACGGTCTCTGGGTCAACGCTGGACGGGACCAGCGGTGAAGGCTCAGGATCTGTGAGCGTGACATGAACCCCAGCCTCGGCAGCCCTCTTTCTGGCTGATCGCACTGACATCAGCGGGGGATCATTCATACTGGATATCATCCGGGGAAGTCTAGGGACCGATCTGGTGGCAGG
>CM070818.1:64421119-64476119 GCA_036326025.1 Chrosomus eos
TATCCTCGATAATATTCCTTGTAAAAAACAATCGGATTGCTTTGATATCGCTACTTAGATCCAACTTTCCGAATCTCGGCTACTAGCCTTTAGCCCGCTAGCATTTCACGCGTGGCCTCGCGCCTATCGAGCGTCGTCTCATCTTTTACACCCGTTTCTCTGAAAGCTTCTCTGAAAGTACAGACACACGTTGATTGTGCTTAGAGCCCGCATCAACGGGGCATAAGCACATGCGCGTGCGGTCTGTGTTTGTGTTTGGAGCTCCGTCGAATTGATTCATTAATCCTTGATTTTCTTCTTTACCACTCAATTGTAAACAGGCACTTTCTATTTTTATATCATGTGAACTTATCCTCGATACTATTCCTTATAAAAAAAACAATCGGATTGCTTTACTGTTTACTGTTACTACTAATTTACTGTTCATCTGTTATAATGGCGAACATATCGGATGTGTGTCTAACGTTACCTCTGAGTGCAGGTGAGGACACATTCGAGCTGATTTCGGTACGATTGGAGCTGGAGTCGGTGGAGAAGCAGATTCGTGTTCTGCTGGAGAAGCAAGCCGAGCTGCGAGATCGGCGATCAGCGCTTGAAACATCACGCGCCGATGCTCACAAGTCAGTGGTTAGTAACTTTGTGACTTTGACTCCGACTTCGTCTACTCCGTGCGTTTCTCTGCCCAGGAGGACGCGATCATCTCTGCCTTCAATCACTCCTGCACCCTGGGTCACGACACGAGCCAGGACCAGAGCAAGAACCTCTCCGCCCCTCCCGGTCTTCGAGATCTCCACCCGGAACCGCTTCTCCCCTCTTCGCGAGTCGGAACGCGATGACGCCGTGATCATCGGCACTTCCATGGTCCGCCATGTCCGTGCTACCTCGGGTAAAGGTAAGGTGCGCACTCACTGCTTTCCTGGTGCTCGTGTTCTTGATGTCGCTGCGCAGGTTCCCGAGATCCTGAACGGTGACGAGCGCGTCGGAGCTGTCGTGCTGCACGCGGGGACGAATGACATCAGGCTGCGGCAGACGGAGGTTCTGAAGAAGGACTACAGGAGCCTGATCGAGACGGTTCGCAGCACATCGCCTAGAGCAACGATGGTCGTGTCTGGACCGCTTCCCACGTACCGACTTGGACAAGAAAGGTTCAGTAGATTATTTGCTTTAAATGAATGGTTAATGTCATGGTGTAATGAACAGAAACTGCTCTTTGTAAATAATTGGAATCTGTTTTGGGAGCGACCTAGGCTCTTCCATCCTGATGGTCTGCACCCCAGCAGAGTCGGAGCGGCTGTTCTGTCGGACAACATCTCCAAGACGCTACACACCATCTGACTAGTAAGTCAAAGTCCAAATCCTAGTCTTTGCTGTCCCAACTTAATTGATATAAGTACCAATGTAGAACATTATATAGAAACTGTGTCTATTCCTCGCTTAGTGAAGCCAAACAACAAATCTACTGTAAGATCTAGCAAGAATATTATTGTAATTAAACCAGAAAATCTAAATATCAGTGAACAAAAACAATTTCTAAAGCTAGGTCTTCTAAACATTAGATCGCTCACACCTAAGGCGGTTATTGTAAATGAAATGGTCACAGATAATAATTTCGATGTTCTGTGCCTTACTGAAACCTGGCTTAAACCAAATGATTATTTTGGTCTAAATGAGTCTACTCCGCCAGGATACTATTATAAGCATGAGCCCCGTCTGATCGGTCGTGGCGGCGGTGTTGCAACAATCTATAGAGATATTCTTAATGTTACTCAGAAAACTTGTCATAGGTTTAATTCGTTTGAAGTACTTGTGCTAAATGTTACGCTCTTAGATGTAAGAAAGAAATCCTTATTATCTCTAGCCTTGGCTACCGTATATAGACCTCCAGGGCCATATGCTGATTTCCTAAAAGATTTTGCAGACTTTCTCTCAGACCTATTGGTCAATGTCGATAAAGCAATAATTATTGGCGACTTTAACATACACGTAGATAATACAAATGATGCGTTAGGTGCTACGTTTACAGATCTATTAAACTCTTTTGGGGTGAAGCAAAATGTCAGTGGTCCCACTCATCGTCTAAATCATACACTAGATTTAATTATATCACATGGAAACGATCCAACCGATATAGATATTATACCGCAAAGTGACGATCTCACTGATCATTACATGGTAACTTGCATAATACGCACTGCTGAAATTTGTCATGTTGCACCACGTTATAGACCAGGCAGAACAATCCTTCCAACCACTATAGATAGATTCTCAAATAGCTTACCTGATCTATCTCAGCTGCTCAGTAAACCCAAACA
The DNA here is from genome assembly GCA_036326025.1 of Chrosomus eos. Lineage (NCBI taxonomy): Eukaryota > Metazoa > Chordata > Actinopteri > Cypriniformes > Leuciscidae > Chrosomus > Chrosomus eos. Next base: position 64,423,432 of record CM070818.1, read on the forward strand.
AACAGATGAACTAGAGGAAATGACTAGCAGTTTGAGCACCATTTTCTCTAGTACACTAGATATTGTTGCACCAATTAGATTAAAAAAGGTTAGAGAGAAAACTAAAACACCATGGTACAACAGTGCTACGCATGCTATCAAGAGAGAAACTCGTAACTTAGAGCGTAAATGGAAACGAACTAATTTAGAGGTCTTCAGAATCGCGTGGAAAGACAGTATGTCACGTTATAAAATGGCTCTAAAATCAGCCAGGGCTGAGCATATCCGCAAACTAATTGAAAATAACCAAAATAATCCAAGGTTTTTATTTAACACCATGGCTAGACTAACAAATAATCAGACATCTCCAGAGCAAAATATTCTGTTACAATATAGTAGTAATGATTTTATGAATTACTTCAATGAGAAAATAGAAAGCATCCGAAACACTATTGTAAATGTACAATCCTCTATGGCAGGGGTAGGGAACGTCGGTCCTGGAGAGCCACAGCCCTGCAGAGTTTAGCTCCAACCCTGAAAAAAACTCACCTGATTGTAGCCTTAATGATCCTAAAGACATTGATTAGCTGGTTCGGGTGTGTTTGATTAGGGTTGGAACTAAACTCTGCAGGGCTATGGCTCTCCAGGACCAACGTTCCCCACCCCTGCTCTATGGTGTCTTATGACTCAGCCTCAATTATGGCCCCTCTAGAACAACTAAACCGCTTTACAACTATAGGACAGGAAGAACTAAATAAACTTATCATTGCATCTAAACCAACAACATGTTTATTAGATCCAATACCCACTAAACTATTTAAAGAAGTGTTACCTGTAGTGGAAGAGCCTCTTCTCAATATTATTAACTCGTCTTTATTTTTAGGTCACGTTCCAAAAATATTCAAGCTGGCAGTAACAAAACCTCTCATTAAGAAACCGCAATTAGATCCAAATAACCTAGCAAATTACAGACCCATCTCAAATCTTCCATTTATGTCTAAAATACTAGAAAAAATTGTCTCCGCTCAATTGTGCTCTTTCTTGCACGAAAATGATATCTATGAAAAATTTCAGTCGGGATTCAGACTGCATCATAGCACAGAAACTGCGCTAGTTAAAATTACAAATGATTTACTCTTAGCCTCTGACCAAGGCTGTATCTCAATAATAGTTCTACTTGATCTTAGTGCTGCGTTCGACACTATAGATCATAAAATACTCTTAGATCGACTACAAAACTACACTGGTGTTCAGGGACAGGCATTAAGCTGGTTTAGATCGTACTTATCAGACCGTTACCATTTCGTCTGTTTAAATGGGGAAAAATCAAAGATAACATCAGTAGACTATGGAGTGCCGCAAGGATCTGTCCTAGGCCCTCTGCTATTCTCAATATATATGCTGCCACTTGGTAATATTATAAGAAAACATGAAATTAATTTTCACTGTTATGCTGATGACACTCAATTATATATCTCATCACGACCAGATGAAAACACTAACTTATCTAACTTGACAGAGTGTCTAAAAGATATAAAATGCTGGATGACGTGTAATTTCCTGCTATTAAATTCAGATAAAACGGAGGTATTACTTATTGGTCTAAAAAACTACCCACAAAATCCCTTACAATACAACTTTAATTTAGAAGGATGTCCTGTTACTCTATCCACTACAGTAAAAGACCTGGGTGTTATGCTAGACCGCAACTTGACTTTCGAAAATCATATTTCATATGTTACAAGAACAGCCTTTTTCCACCTTAGAAACATTGCTAAGCTACGTAACATGCTATCTGTTTCTGATGCAGAAAAGTTAGTTCATGCATTCATGACCTCGAGACTAGATTACTGTAATGCTTTATTAGCTGGTTGTCCTGCATCCTCAATAAACAAGCTACAGTTAGTCCAAAATGCAGCCGCTAGAGTTCTTACTAGATCAAGAAAATATGATCATATAACACCAATTTTATCATCTCTACACTGGTTACCTATTAAGTTCCGTATCAATTACAAAGTATTACTACTGACTTATAAAGCTCTAAATGGTTTAGCTCCTGTGTATTTAACAGACCTTCTATCGCCCTACAATCCATCGCACTCTTTAAGATCACAAAATTCGAGGCTTCTGGTCATTCCTAGGATATCTAAGTCTACTAAAGGAGGGAGAGCGTTCTCACATTTAGCTCCTAAACTCTGGAATAGCCTTCCTGATATTGTTCGAGACTCAGACTCGCTGTCCCAGTTAAAAACTAGAATAAAGACGCATCTCTTTAACCAAGCATTCACTTAATGCTTACCTTTTATACTACTTCTGAATCAGTTCGAATGCATTAATATTATGAACATCAGCTATGCTAATTATTTCCCATCTGTCTTTCTGCTGTTATCTCGGGACGCTAGTCCCGAGGTAAATAGCGTTCGTCAGCTCCAAGTTTGTATCCAGCCTCTCACGAAGACTTCAGATGCCCCAACACCTGTGATGAGACGACTAAACGCCTGTGGAGAGACGACTCGACGCCTGTGAAGAGACGACTAAACACCGGCGATATGTTATGCCTAAATTTATACATGATTAACTAACTGTATTTTTCTTTGTCCATTTCTGAAATGCACTTTCTGTAAAGCTGCTTTGAGACAATGTGTATTGTGAAAAGCGATATACAAATAAACTTGAATTGAATTGAATTGAATGTATGATGAGTATAACCCTGAATGAGGACATTTATCATTTAGTATTTCACAACTGCAAGAAGTTTTTTTCTTCTTCTAGATTTCAAGATTGCACAAACCTTTTGATAACCTGTAACTATTCCTGCCAGATATTTACACATGACAGTATGAAGGAATTAAAACAAAGATAGAGAGAGACAATCAGCAACACTATCAGATCAAACACACCAACAGGACATGTGAAGCTGATCTCTGTTCTGGGAAAGAAGAGTGTTTCTGTCCTACACAAACAATAACAGCCGGGAATAAAGAGCCTGCAGGGATTAAATGAAACACTATCAAAAACAACGGAGATAAAGTTTGTGTTTGGCCTGATTCTCTGGATTTTGTTCCTTTTCCAGGCAACTACACTTAGAGACGTGACTTCAGGAGACTAAGAAAAGCCATAAGAAAACCATCAGCAAACATTCCAGCTGAAACTCAACAGTTGCATGTCGTCACATGTCAAACATGAGGATCATTCATGTTTAACAGAATGTGTGCTGTAGTCGCTCTGCACTGAAACACCAGGGAGTTTATCAGCTTATCAGCCAGCGTTTCAGAGTTTCCCATCAAACGCCTCAGATCCTGAATCATGTCGAACTGGATACATGTAGTTTAGTTAATGATCTCTCCACACTCAGTGAGTGTGAGACAGCGCAGGAGTCGCAGTGTCTGAGAGCCGCTCGTATCTGCGCACTCATGCGGAACTGTTTTTCTTTCAGCTAGTGTAAACAGCTGGGTTAATTCCTGTCGAACTCAAAGAAAAACTTCTGTTCTGAGCATTAATCTGAGTAACAAACGACTGACACAGAGATCTTGGAGCAATCTGTGAATATAAACAATATCCCTTTTTACAAGTTCAACGTTTCATTTTATTTACATTTTTGAAGACACGTTCATCAGCTAAAGAAAGAGAAGCATAAACATCCCTTCCTAAATTGCATAAACATCCCTTCCTAAATTTAATGAAATTTCATTACGTTCTGCAACATGGGGTTTCTCAACATTGTCATGCAATTTAGTCACCAAAGCAACTCGTCAACTGGCGAGATTTCCAGACAGCAACATAGCATCGACCCAGATCCGGGCCAATTCCGGGCCGTGTGGACTCTAGGTGTGCCAGATCCGGGCGTGTGGACTCCAGGTGTGCCAGATCTGGGCCGTGTGGACTCCAGGTGTGCAAGATCCGGGCCGTCTGGACTCCAGGTGTGCCAGAGCCGGGCCACATCTGGGCCGTGTGAACTCCAGGTGTGCCAGATCCGGGCCGTGTGGACTCCAGGTGTGCAAGATCCTGGCCGTGTGGACTGCAGGTGTGCCAGATCCGGGTCGTGTGGACTGCAGGTGTGCCAGATCCGGGCCGTATGGACTCCAGGTGTGCCAGATCCGGGCCGTGTGGACTCCAGGTGTGCCAGATCTGGGCCGTGTGGGACTCCAGGTGTGCCAGATCCGGGCCATATGGACTCCAGGTGTGCCAGATCCGGGCCGTGTGGACTCCAGGTGTGCCAGATCTGGGCCGTGTGGAATCCAGGTGTGCCAGATCCGTGCCGTGTGGACCCAGGTGTGCCAGATCCGGGCTGCGTGGACTCCAGGTGCGCCAGATCCGGGCCGTGTGGACTCCAGGTGTGCCAGATCCGGGCCGTGTGGACTCCAGGTGTGCCAGATCCGGGCCGTGTGGACTCCAGGTGTGCCAGATCCGGGCTGTGTGGACTCAAGGTGCGCCAGATCCAGCCCGTGTGGATTCCAGGTGTGCCAGATCCGGGCCGTGTGGACTCCAGGTGCGCCAGATCGGGGCCATGTGGATTCCAGGTGTGCCAGATCCGGGCCGTGTGGACTCCAGGTGTGCCAGATCCGGGCCGTGTGGACTCCAGGTGTGCCAGATCCAGGCCGTGTGGACTCCAGGTGTGCCACATCCGGGCCGTATGAACTCCAGGTGTGCCAGATCCGGGCTGTGTGTAATGCGTTGTGTCGGGAAGAAAAATAGGGATAGCTCACAGCTGAAGTTATTGCAGAGGCCAGACAGACTCACGGAGGCGATTGGTATCTCACAACTCGTACTTTATTCCCAAATCGAACTTGTATAATGTACTCGGTTACTAATGTAACCTCTGTTCTCTCTAGAGAAGGGAACGAGTACTGCGTAATATCTTACGCTATGGGGAAACGAGATATTGAAGCCAAAAATGATCCTTAATTTTTAATCAATGTAAAATGCTTTGCGGCAGCATGCAGACATAGGCGAGGCAGCTCGCGCGCCTATTGGCTGCCCTGCGGCAAAAGCAGCCGCCTATCGAGAGTGGCTCTGCGTGACGTCATGACCAATGGGGGCGCTTCGCGCCCACTTCGTCACTTCCCGCCAGAAAGGGCGTGGTCTCGCCCTATAAAGCCGGTCAATAGACTGATACAAACTGGTTTTCATCGCCGAAGCGAACCAGAGCGTATTTTAAGCACGGCAAGATACGCAGTACTCGTTCCCTCTCTAGAGAGAACATAGGTTACGTTAGTAATCGAGTACGTTCTCTTATGAGAATATCTCTCGTACTGCGTAATATCTTACGCTATGGGGAACACAGTGTAACACGCCGTGCATACAGGGATCCAACACCAAAGTCCCAAGGGCAGAAGCCCGGGGCGCATATAGTGCATAATCACCATAGACTCACAGAGAGTGAAGGAAGAGGGGCTAGAAGCGTCATTCCTTATAAAGTAGCATCCAGAGGAGCTAATCATATGACCATTAAACCACGCAGTCAAGGTGAAAGCTTTCAGCCTAAACTGGGTAGCCATACGTGTGTCAACACTCATGGAGCTGCTGTATCGGTCAGTGAGCGAACTCAGCATCTGGGCCGGCACAGCGTGGCAGATAGCACTGAATTCTAGACCGCCAAAAGCTTAGCTTGTAAGGCGGGCACCTCCAGGTTATAGTATTTTATAAATGTCGCGAGGCCCAGCCCGCGGCCATACAGATATCTTGCAGGGTGATCCCGCTAGACCATGCCCACGAAGAGGCCACGCCTCTCGTGGAGTGCGCTCTGACACCCAAGGTGTGAGCCAGTGCTATGGCATCGACTATCCATCTGGATAGGCTCTGTTTTGATGCGGCAAGTGCCTTAGAACGCCTGCCAAACAAAACGAAAAGCTGCTCAGTCTGTCTAAAACCAGACGAGCGGGACACATTAGCTCTTAGTGCCCTGACAGGGCTAAGGAGACTCGCGTCCTTCTCCTCATTGAGAACCGGAAGGGCAGACAGGGAAATCACCTGGGCCCTAAACGGTGTGTTGAGGGATTTCGGCACGTACCCGTGCCTAGGTTTGAGTATGACCTTTGAGTCATTAGACCCAAACTCCATACACGACGCGCTTACTGAAAGCGCTTGTAAGTCCCCTACGCGCTTCACTGAAGCGAGAGCCATAAGAAACACCGTTTTGAAAGACCGATGTTTCATGTCTGACAAATGGATTGGATCGAATGGGGCACCTTTCATGGCTTCCAAAACCGTGGAAAGGTCCCACATCGGGACTGAAGGGGGCCTGGGAGGGTTTAGTCTCCGAGCTCCCCTGAGGAAACGACGACTAAGTCGTTCTTCCCCAGTGACTGGCCAGACACCGGTTTTGCAAATGTTGCTATGGCCGCCACATATACTTTGAGCGTGGATGGGGTTCTGCCCTTATCCAGCAGCTCTTCAAGGAAGGAAAGCACTTCCGTAACCCCGCAGTCTACGGGTGAAAAGACCTGGGCTTGACACCAAGCAGACAACACAGACCATTTCGAGGAGTAGAGCCATCTAGTAGACAGAGATCTAGCCTGAATGATCATGTTTAACACTCCCACCCCCTCCGTGTTTCGGACAATGAGCATTTTTGTGGGACACGAACAGGTCCACCTGCGCTCTGCTGAACTTTTCCCACAGCAGTTGGATTGTCTGCAGGTGCAGCGACCATTCCCCTGCTGGGACATTGTTTCTGGACAGTCTGTCTTGTCCCACATTCAGGTGACCAGGCACATGCGCTGCTTTCAGTGAGAGCAGGTTATGCTGAGCCCAGACCAGGAGGCTATCCGTCAGCCTGTAAAGGTTTCGGGACCTGATGCCGCCCTGGTGATTTATGTATGCCACCACTGACATGTTGTCTGACCGGACCAAGACGTGGTGACCTTTTATCTGGGGACAGAAGCGCCGTAGTGCTTTGTTGACTGCTATCATTTCCAAGCAGTTTGTGAAGAAGCTTTTCCCGTTCTGACGACAGGCCAGCGAACGGTCTGCCCTCGAGCAGCGCTCCCCATCCCGAGGTGGAGGCGTCCGTAGACACCACCCTCACACTCGAGGCGGTCCCCCGACTCACACCTGACTGATACCAGTCGGTTACTTTCCAAGGTTTCAGAGCTGAAACGCACTTTAGATCGACCCTGAGGTGAAACCGACCAGCGTTCCATGCCCGGGGCGGAACTTGCCTTTTCAGCCACATCTGCAGTGGGCGCATGCGAAGCAGGCCCAGCTGGAGTACAGAGGCTGCTGATGCCATTAGGCCCAGCATTTTCTGAAACCTTTTGAACGTGACTATAGAGCCGTGGCAGAAGGATTTCGCGACGCGCTAAATGTCTAGTCCGCGCTGTAAATAGCGAGTCCAGCACTGTTCACAGAAAAGAAATTTTCTGACTGGGAGACAGCGAGCTTTTCGCCCAATTGACTGTGAGGCCCAGATTCTAAAGGTGCTCGAGTAATGTGGCCCTGTGTTCTATGAGCTCTGAGTGTGATCGAGCTAGAATGCATTTTGAACTGGCGCTTCACAAGTGCTCTGTTCAGCTGTCGCAGATCTAAAATGGGTCTGAGACCCCCATCTTTTTTCGGTACCAGAAAATATCTGCTGTATAGGCCCCCTTCACTTTGAGCCTGAGATAAAGGCTCTATAGCCCCTTTGCTCAGTAGTTTCGCTATCTCGGCTCGAAGTAGATGAGATACTCGTTTTTCACCGTAGTTTCGACACGCGCCGTATAATGGCGGGGACGTGGGCATTCTTACAACACTCATAACACCATCGGCCATGGCCGGAACACCAGAAAATGCACTCTTTATTGGATTTATCTGGGTAGCCGAAAAAACGGCCTTTGTGCGCAGGCAAGCGGGCTGTGGAACCAGCTTGCTCACTGCGGAATACACTGGAACAGTCACATTGCTTGGAACTGAACGAGCGAGAAGTTTTGGTGAAAGCCTGGCCGCAGCGGGATTTGAACACCGTCGCTTTCCTAGAGAGGCTAGGAAGGCTTTGAGACCTCGGGCTTGATCTCAATCCTCGGCCAGGGCCTGCGCTGACCGGCAGAGCGAGAGTGCGGTCTTTGGTCTCGGGCCTGGCGGCGCTGTGAAGCGGCAGCGGCGGGTGGTGCAAGCTGCGGCTGAGAGCTTCGGCCAGATGGCTGCTTCATAGCCTGTGACGTTTTCTGCACCTCGACGAATCTGTCCGCGAAATCTTTGATGGCAGATCCAAAGAGGCCCGCTGGCGAGATGGGCGCGTCGAGGAACATGGAGCGCTCAGCTTCAGTCATCTCGGATAGCGTCAGCCACAAATCTCTCTCAGCCACGGTGAGAGAGTGTAAGCGCGACGGTGCATGGCTGACGTCACTCGGCAGGCTTTGTATGGTAGCGCCGTCTGAGCGCGCCGTCCAACGGAGGGCGGGCAAAGATGGGACGCTACAGCTGCTTCCACAGGAGGAATAGAAAGGTATCCTCTATCTTTCGCATCGTCCACAGTGGAGAATGCAGCAGAGATAGAGGTACGCAGCCTGGTGGAGAAGGGGTTGTTCCACGATTTCGCGACTTCCTCGTGAAGTTCAGGGAGGAAGGGCGCGGGTCTCGACTGTGACGGGGCTTCGTCTTTTCTGAGAAAGCGTCCGTCCAGCCTATTGCGCGTTGGTTGCGCGGGCACCTCCCAGTCGAGGCCGATGTAATCCACGGCTTCAGAGAGCAGACGCATCAGCTCTGCGTTTTTTTGGAAGGACTGATTGCTTTTACATTATGGGGACAATATTACCCTGTGGGGAGATTTTTTGGTCCCCTTGAGGAAAAAGATAATCGGGCCGATTTCCCCACTTCCAAAAATCCTAGCTGTGTCCTGATTATCTTGATGCAGACTATCTTATCAGATTTTCCCTTGGTGTGAGGTGTGTTAAGAGTGACTGAACCTGCTCGGAAGAACGTCAGAGCCGCCCCGATCGATAAATCGCATGCAAGCTCTGGAGATTATCACGTGAAACGAAACAATATCCAATCAGAAGGCGAGATGATGGAAGACGGAAGCATAACAAACGCAGTCAACAAAAATGTCGATGTGGACAGAGATTCTAATCATTGGACAAAAAACTTCCACACGTAATAACCTAGAATACCGTCTAGCACTTGATGGCTGCTCTGTTAAGTCTTCGTCGTCAGTTAGGAACCTGGGTGTGCTCTTTGATACCAATCTTTCATTTGAAAGTCATGTGTCTAGTATCTGTAAAACAGCATTTTTCCATCTTAAAAATATATCTAAATTACGTCATATGCTCTCACTGACAAATGCGGAACAAGTAGTTCATGGGTTCATGACCTCAAGGCTAGATTATTGTAATGCTCTACTGGGTGGTTGCCCTGCATGCTTAATAAACAAACTACAGCTGGTCCAAAACGCAGCCGCTAGAGTTCTTACCAGAACCAGGAAGTATGATCATATTAGCCCGGTTCTGTCAACACTGCATTGGCTGCCTATTAAACATCGTATACATTTTAAAATATTGCTGATTACTTACAAAGCACTAAATGGTTTAGCTCCACAGTACTTGAGCGAGCTCTTAACGCATTATAGTCCTGCACGTCTATTGCGATTTAAAAATTCTGGCCAGTTGATAATACCTAGAATATCAAAATCGGTGGTAGATCCTTTTCCTATTTAGCACCAAAACTTTGGAACAATCTTCCTAACACGGTCCGGGAAGCAGATACAGTCTGTCAGTTTAAATCTAGACTAAAAACACATCTCTTTGGCTTAGCATACACATAACACATTATAGATTTCTATAATTCAATGTTAGGCTGCATAGATTAGATCAGCCGGAACCGGGAACCCAGCCGGAACCAGTCCCTCTGTTTATCCAGAGGTTTACCTCAAACCGCCGGATCCAGGCCATATCCAGATCTGAGGAAGGATCATCACATGGACACGACAACAACGCATCCCTGATGTGCCAGCTCCATCAACACTGTGAAGGCCTCATGGACACCTCAACACACTCATCTCCTCACCGGCGGGATGACCCAACCTCCAACCAGATGAACTGGATAAATATCATGAAAGTTCTGATCACATCTGACTCCTGACATTATGCTGCCTAACTCATAATCATACACTGGTCATTCGTTGGCCAAAGGAGGACTGGCCCCCCGACTGAGCCTGGGTTCTCCTGAGGTTTTTTTCTCCATTCTGTCACTGATGGAGTTTTGGTTCCTTGCCACTGTTGCTTTTTTCGCCTCTCTTCGCCTTTGTCGCCATTGGCTTTTGGCTTGCTTAGTTGGGGACATTTAACATTTAATTTTGAATTTAACAATACTATTACAACATTGTTTTCCTGTTATCTCTGTGAAGCTGCTTTGAAACAATTTGTATTGAAAAAAGCGCTATATAAATAAAGGTGACTTGACTTGACTTAAAGGGCATATTGCAGGTTAGAGGACCCAACGAGTCAATGTGTAGAAAAACAATGTAGTAACTAGATTTTCTTAAAAATATACTTATAAATACGCTACATTGGCTTCTGGAGTCGTTTTTGTGAGAAACTTTTTCTTCCGCATCTGAAAATGGGCGTGACAGGCGTGACGCAACTGGAGGGAGAGCGGTCGATTCAAACCATTCAAACAACAGGAAAACAATGGATCGCAATGACATTCGTATGACGGACCACAGCCATACAATTATGAGCCTGCTATGCTGCCGAGAGAGCAGGGACAGGCCTGGATTAATGTTAGAACAACGGTCAGAGGAGATACACATTATTGCAGAAGTATTATTATAAAAAAATGTGTGTGGAGTGAGTGTGCGCAGCGGCAGTTAATCGCACGTCTTTTTGATTAGCCTAGCTGTCAGATACCGAGTAAACATTAAAAGAAACAGCCTATTCAGTCTTCCCTGGATGTTTTTTTTTAACGAAGAAATTAAATAATAGCAATCAAGAGAATCGAAGCAGCAATAAAAAATGAGGACTGTATGCTGTCGGCAAACACTTATGCAATAAAAACTGCACTGCAACAAAAAGGTAAGGCATATGTGTTTTTATGTTTAATGCTGTTCACTGTGAGTTTTAATTAATACTGTAATAGAGTTTTAGTGCATCGTTCATTCTGTTAGTTAAAATGTGAATTTGTATGTATATCAATGTATGTAGTGTGTATATCGTTCGGTAATGTTGTTGTAGCAAAGTAATTGGGAATACTCTAGGTTTGTGAAATGACGCATTTGAGAACGGCAGGTGTCGTGAAAGACCGCTGCTAGCTTATAGATAGCCTGTAATTTATAACTATTAACTATTATTAACTACTAGATATAACTATAAAGCCTACACGTTCGCTAACGATATACATTGTGCTCACAATGTTGTACAGATTATTACCATTGTATATCAGTTAATAGCAAAGCTATTATTGGTCATTTAGGAGTATTGGAATTTACCAATAACAGAAACTTTAAGCTTTGATCAGGCGCGTATGTCATGCTCATTAATATCCGTCCAGACTAACGTTACGTGATATAACTTAGCGGTTTCTCATCGAGAGACAGAGAGATGTTTTTATTCCTGATAAACGTTTTTGTTCCTCCGATCTGTTGTTCACTACACACGATCGCGTTTCTCGAAGCTGATGCGGAAGAGAAATCCCGTCTCTTCAGCTGCACAAACCCATTACAAACCCATACATAGCACAAACCGCACCCAGGCACGAATAGCACCGTCCTTTTTCTTGTTAATAAACCTGTGGACTCGATGTCCTGACAGGCCGGAGTTTTAAGCTCCACAAACACAATAACTTACCATGACGATGATAAATTAAAATACTAAAACTACCAAAAACACTGATTCAGGACCGCTCTTACTGACTGTTTTAATTCAATGCCACAAGGACAAGAGGTTTTACATATTCACAATATCACATTAACATTAGCAGTCAGGAAATAAAAAATACAAAAAACGTTTTACATAAAATCCAGTGCTTTCAAAGCATTACATGTTTTCATTTTTGTTTTTAGTTTGTTCCAAAAGATGTACATATAATTTGAAGTCATTTATAAAATGTGAAAAAAGCCCAATTCTTTTTATGTATATGGTATTTTCCTAATAAAACAAATAACTGTATAATATGTTGTTGTTTACATTCCAAATTGTCATTCTGAGTATAAAAAAGCACATTTACCCGCTGTTACTGAATACAAACCTATCTGCGCTGCTGAGGCTCCCTCCCTCTAGTGACGTAAAATGACGCGATGTTGAAAAAAAGCGGTTCTCTTACGAGAGGTTCTCTCGTATTGCGTAAGCTAGCTTACGCTACGGAAAGATTCCATCTTTCTGAGAAATTGAAGCCAAAAATTATCCTATAATTTTGTATCCATTGTCAACGCAGTTCAGCTGCAGCAGACCATGAGAAGGCTAGCTAGCCGCTCATTGGTTCGCTCACGGAGAACTGCTTAAGCCTATGAGGGAGCGCGGATGAACCCGCGACCAATGAGAGTCTGACTCGCTCTCATTACGTCACCGCCCCCGAAGCGGGCGTGGACGAGGCTATAAATACCCCGAATAGGCTGAATAAATCTGATTTTTTCATCCTTCAGCGACGCATCTGCATCTGCTGATCCTGAGAGAGAAGCCGCCGTCGTCGAAAAGGCACCTTCTAGCGAGCGTTTGGGAGACTGAGGAAGCCGGCCGTCTTCGCCACCTTCAGCCGTCCTGTGAGCTAGCGCCATCCGACGGATTGTATCCTTTATACAAAAATGCTTCCTATATATTGTTGTATCTAAAAGAGCGAGCGTCTTTTTCAAGATGTCTCGTAAATTTTCTGACGGCTTTTGCCGCGCTCCCCTCGAGGCTGGGGACCGCCACCTCTTCTGCGCTCTCTGCCTCGGATTGGAGCACGCCGATCTCGCCCCCGCTGTGGCGGCTGCGAGCTCTGCGAAACTATGCCATTGTTGACCCCGCGGGCTCGACTTCGGCCACTAAGATGCTTCCGTGCCGCCTCTGACTTCGCCGCGGAGAAAGAAACGCCGCTCTCAGAGGCCGCCGGACCCCCAGCCGGAAGCGTTCATCCCGCCGGAGCCTCTCGCTCCCGCTCTCCATCTCCGCCGCTTCCGGACATACAGCTGCCGCCGAGTGGCCGCTCTGTTGCCTCCGTTGACGCCGCGGACACCAAGGAGACATGTTCGCTTCTCGCTTCAGACGGTGAGGATTGGTCCGATTCTCACGCCTCCTCGGCCCGAGAATCAACCGGGACCCGCGCAGCTACTTCCACCAGCGTTCGACTCCCGCCGCTAAACGGGCTGCGCCCTTTCTGCCTGATCTGCACGCAGAACTCACGAAGTCCTGGAACGCCCCGCTCTCTGCTAGAACTCGCTCTGACTCTTCCACCCCGCGTCGCGTTGTGGACGGAGCCGCAGAGAAGGGCTTTATCTCCATTTTCCCTGTAGAGGACCTGGTCGCCGCACGTCTATGCCGCCCTCCGCGAGATGGCGCTCATCACCTGTGCTACCCGCTAAAGCCTGCAGTCCGACTTCAAGCTTTCAGCCGCCGGCCAAGCAGCTTCTGCACCCCATGTCTACTACAGAGTGAGGTACTTCGTGAATGGGACGAGAGCGGGGGAAAAAATCCCCCTTCAGTCGCGGATTGAGGATTTCCTGCGAATTTTGTTCTGCCTCGTCGCGCTAGCTCCTCTGCAGGCCGCTCACGTGACCAGCCTCCTGCACGAGCCCCACCCTAGCGCCTAGCTAAACACAGTCAGACTTCTCAGCGACACCAGGGCGGCCGCCCTCGCTCGCTCTGACAGCCGCCACAGACCGCCGCCTCCCCGGGGGCCTCGGCAGAGGATCGCGCTGAAAACTGATTACTCAAAGTCTGCCTAGCGTGGTTGAGAAAAAGACGGCGCTCTCCCGCCGCGGCCGGATCGCCGTCAAAGTTTCGCCCTCTGTTAGTCCCCGCTCACGCGGCTACTACAGCAGTGTACCCCGCCATTACCAAGCCGGTATCCCTTCCCGCTTGCATGAGCACAAACGCCGTGTTTACGGCGTCCCAGAGAAATCTCAAAAAGAGCGTAAAAGCCTCTTGTGTAGAAAATGTGCCCACAACACTGTGTTCACTCATACACAAAACGCCGTGTTTACGGCGTCCCAGAGAAATCTCAAAAAGAGCGTAAAAGCCTCTTGTGTAGAAAATGTGCCCACAACACTGTGTTCACTCATACACAAAACGCCGTGTTTACGGCGTCCCAGAGAAATCTCAAAAGAGAGTAAAAGCCTCTTGTGTAGAAAATGTGCCCACAACACTGTGTTCACTCATACACAAAGACACTCCTGTTCCCGTGTCTCACACAGGGTCCACTCTCATAAAGCGGTCCCAACCCGCTCGAGTTTCAGAGTACATAAGCGCGCCCACGAACCCGTGCGCGCGTCCCACCTCTGTTACACGGTCCATAAACTTGTGTAGAGAATGTGCCCACAACTCTGTGTTCACTCATACACAAAGACACTCCAGTTCCCCTGTCTCACACAGAGTCCACTCTCATAAAGCGGGCCAAGCCCACTCGAGTCTCAGAGTGTATAAGCGCGCCCACAAGCCCTGTGCGCGTCTTACTTCTGTTCACTCTGTTACAGGGCCCATAAACTCCCCTCCGAGTGTACGTCCCGCTGTTGTAATCACTATCAGCGCGCTCACGCAGCCCGCGAAGTGCAGCGACGGGGACCATGTAGCCATTCACCCCCTAGCGTCACGCTTCAAAGCGTGGGAAGCAGTGGGTGTTAAACACAATAAAGCTAGGCTATCGCTTACAGTTTTGCCGCCGCCCTCCTCGCTTCCGAGCGCGGCTAGAAACTACTGTGAACCCAGAAGCAGTGACGCGCTGCTCCGTTCAGAGATAGCAATTCTGTTGTGCAAAAAGGCTATAGAGAGGGTGCCTCTGGCTATGAGCGAGTCGGGGTTTTACGGCCGTTATTTTCTTGTCCCCAAGAAAGACGGCGGTCTCAGACCAATATTAGACCTCAGATCGCTGAACAAAGTTCTCATGAAGAGACCGTTCAAAATGCTCACTATCAGAAAACTCCTCGCGCACGTGCGCCAGGGGGACTGGTTCATATCACTAGATCTGAAAGATGCATACTTTCAGATCCAGATAAATCCCCTTCACAGGCCATTCTTACGTTTCGCCTCGAAGGCCAGGTTTATCAATACACCGCCCTACCGTTCGGCCTATCCCTAGCACCCCGTACGTTCACGAAGTGCATGGATACGGCGCTCGCCCCCCTGCGGAGTCAGGGGCTGCGAATACTGAACTACTTGGACGACTGGCTGATTTTGGCACAATCTCAGAGAGAGTTACTGTCTCATCGTACAGTTCTCCTCGACCATCTGAAAGTTTTGGGCCTCTCTGTCAACTGGACAAAGAGCGTACTACAACCCAGTCAGACTATCTCCTTCTTGGGTATAGAGCTGGACTCGGTCACGATGACGGCGCGTCTGTCAACGCAGCGCGCGCACCGTGTGCAGCGTTTCGCCGCATCTTTTCAGATGAACAGACTCACGCCTTTGAAAACATTTCAGAGAGCGTTGGGCTGTATGGCCTCAGCCTCCGCGGTGCTCCAGCTGGGGTTACTGCGCATGCGCCCGCTTCAGCTTTGGTTGAGGAGCCGTGTGTCTCACCGAGCGTGGACCACGGGCCACCGGCTGATAAAAGTAACGCAGACCTGTATCACAGCTCTGCAGCCATGGTCAGTGGTAGAATGGTTTCAGCGGGGCGTTTCCATGGGGACAGTTTCACGCCGAAAAGTCATCTCGACAGACGCCTCCAACACGGGTTGGGGAGCGGTCTGCGAGGGCTCACCGGCCTTCGGCCCCGGTCAGCTCAAGAGAGCCTCCTACACATAAACTGTTTGGAGAGGTTGGCGGTCGAGAACGCGCTCATGCGCTTTCTCCCGCGCATTCAGGGCCACCACGTGCTGATCCGTTCGGACAATATAGCCGTGGTCTCTTATATAAACCGTCAGGGCGGAGTCAGATCCAGGAATCTTTTCCAGCTGACAGAACGCATCTTAGTTTGGTCTCAGTGTCACCTGCTCTCGCTCAGGGCGACGCACGTGCCGGGACATCTGAACGACGGTCCAGACAGCCTGTCCAGGAACCCCATTCCCCCCGGGGATTGGTCCCTGCATCCTCTTACAGTCCAGAAACTGTGGCGTCTATTCGGCAGAGCAGAGGTGGACCTCTTTGCCTCGGCGGAGAACACCCACTGCCCAATATTTTTCTCAAGGAGCGAGGACGCGCTAGCCCAAACCTGGCCCAGCCGCCCGCTTTATGCCTTCCCTCCGGTCTCTCTGTTACCACAGGTGCTTCAGAGAATCAGAGAAGCGCAGCACTCGGCGCTCCTCATAGCCCCGCACTGGGAGGGTCAGACTTGGTTTCCGGAGCTCACGCAGCTGTCACAGACAGCGCCATGGCCCATTCCAGTCAGAGCAGATCTCCTCTCCCAAGCTCGCGGCTCGATCTGGCATCCCCACCCAGAGCGCTGGGCGCTTCACGCGTGGGTGATCAACAACTACCCGTTGCTTTGCCAGAGGGAGTGTTAAACACGATCATACAGGCTAGAGCGGCTTCTACCAGAAGGCTCTATGCGTCAAAATGGTCTGTGTTCTCGAAGTGGTACACAGATAGGGGTCTGGACCCGCGGTTATGCGAGGTTCCCTCCTTACTAAATTTTCTCCAAGAGATGCTGGACAAGGGCAGATCCCCGTCCACTCTTAAGGTATATGTGGCAGCCGTCGCGGCGTTTGCTGAACCCCGACGCGGCCAGTCACTGGGCAAAGACGGGCTGGTAGTCCGCTTCCTCAGGGGAGCTAGAAGGATGAATCCCCCGCGCCCCCCTTCGGTGCCGATTTGGGACCTTTCCATAGTTCTTGATGCTATGAAAGCTCCCCCATTCGAACCGCGAAGCACCGTGGACCTAAAGTACCTGTCGCTAAAGACCATTTTTTTACTCGCGCTCGCGTCAGTAAAACGGGTGGGAGACCTGCACGCACTGTCGACCAGCGCGTCCTGTCTTGAGTTTGGACCTAATGACTCATTAGTCGTTCTCAAACCTAGGCATGGCTATGTTCCCAAGGCGATTGGCACCCCGTTCAGGGCACAAGTTATATCCCTATCGGCTCTGCCTGCTTCCGATAGCGAATCAGATTCTAATCTCCTATGCCCGGTCAGGGCTCTGAGATTATGTCACTCGCACAGCTCCGATCAGACGATCCGAGCAGCTTTTTGTTTCGTTCGACGGGCGCACCAGGGGGTTGGCCGCCTCGAAACAGTCCCTATCCAGATGGATTGTTGATGCCATTGCAGCAGCATACGCATCGAAAGACCTGCCATGCCCTTTGGGCATCAGGGCTCATTCCACTGGAGGCATGGCCTCATCGTGGGCATGGTCCAGTGGGATTTCCATTCACGACATTTGCGTGGCAGCGGGATGGGCTTCCCCCTCCACCTTTGTCAGATTTTACAATCTGGAAGTACCCGCTTTGCAGGCTAAACTACTAGCAGTCTAGTATGTTTCAGCTCTTCTGGTTGAGCTGCACTATAGGGGGTTAATTCACACAGACCGAGTTCGCTCTGTCCCTCTCTTTTATGTGCTTATGTACTACACAATAACCGGCCCGCTCCGCTGGCCATTTGTCACAGATACATATATTCATTCCCACTTTCGGTGTTCCCCGGGATGCCCCGCGGGACTAATAGTGGATGCTTAGCACGCACGGCGTTGACCATGGGTTCCCGTAGCGTAAGCTAGCTTACGCAATACGAGAGAACCTCTCGTAAGAGAACGAATCGGTTACCTAACGTAACCTCGGTTCTCTCTAGATGAGGGAACGAGTATTGCGTTCCTGGCCGTGCTTGTGCTACTGGCGATGTTCGCTTCAGAATTGAAAAAAACAGATTTATTCAGCCTATTCGGGGTATTTATAGCCTCGTCCACGCCCGCTTCGGGGGCGGTGACGTAATGAGAGTGAGTCAGACTCTCATTGGTCGCGGGTTCATCCGCGCTCCCTCATAGGCTTAAGCAGTTCTCCGTGAGCGAACCAATGAGCGGCTAGCTAGCCTTCTCATGGTCTGCTGCAGCTGAACTGCGTTGACAATGGATACAAAATTATAGGATAATTTTTGGCTTCAATTTCTCAGAAAGATGGAATCTTTCCGTAGCGTAAGCTAGCTTACGCAATACTCGTTCCCTCATCTAGAGAGAACCGAGGTTACGTTAGGTAACCGATTCGTTTTTATGAGCAGTCAAAGAAACGCTCACTTTATATACTAAATTGGTGCCCTTATGTCGTTTTAAAAACATTTAAAATCCTGCATTACCTTTTCATATGGTATTTTAATACAATGTTATATATTAATTTAGATTTTTTTTTTTTACCTGCAATATGCTCTTTAACTTGGACAGCAGAGATGGAGGATCAGCTTGTTGATCTGTTGCAACAGCATGTGTGTGTGTGTGTGTGTGTGTGTGTGTGTGTGTGTGTGTGTGTGTGTGTGTGTGTGTGTGTGTGTGTGTGTGTGTGTGTGTGTGTGTGTGTGTGTGTGTCTTTAGCTGCTGCACCTGGTTCTTCAAAGATTCAAATGAAAAACCATCTATGGATGAATATAAAACATCAGTGATGCTGATTTGTGGTGATAGCACACACCTCGACATGAGGGACGAGTTATATCTGTTATATCTGCATCTCAGCATGAAAGGGGAAAAAACATGTTGCAAGTGAGGAAAGGCTGAACATCTGAAAGATGTTTGAAGATCTTCTGGCCGTTTTTAGCTCTACTTTAAGAAACAGCAAATATACAACACATTCTGTTTGCACCAGGAAATACATTCCTGCCAATATAAAATCACAAACTTTTATCAGTTTATTGCAGATTTTTTTTTATTGTTAACAAGAATTGTTCATTACTGAAGCCACATGTTCAAAACACTTCACACAGTTACCAACATGAATCTCACCTCCAAAACTCACAAAACACTTCATATCTCAAACAAAGCTTGTTCCTCCATAACACTGGCATTGATTATCATGCAGAAAACATACATGTCATTCATAACACACTGACATAAAACACACTAACAACTGGAGCGTTACATAAATCATGACCTATGATGTATGATATCACACCGATCAGTATTTCATTATTAGAGAAGAATAACATTTTAATTTTACTAAATGTATTACTGCATAAAGAATATATGAGAAATGAAGCTTGTATTTGTGTTTTATATCTTTACATAAGAAATGTGTGTGTGTGTGTGTGTGTGTGTGTGTGTGTGTGTGTGTGTGTGTGTGTGTGTGTGTGTGTGTGTGTGTGTGTGGGCAGAATTACAGGGTGTTAAATATCTTTCTCTTTCAGCTGCAGTTGGAGATTAAACTTAAGGTTGCAGATGTGAACGTTCTGTCAGGTTTGTGTAACTTGATTCTGATTCAGTCAGGAAATATCAGATGTCTGAGTGTAAAAGAGTTTAGCAGCGTCTTTGAGCTTCATGATTCTGACGAACACTATGGGGTCACGTCGGGGTCAGTGAGGGATGAAAGGTCATGAGATAACGACAGAGAAAACCCAAACCAGACGATTACAGCTCATCTGAAGAGAAGAGTGTGTTCGGCTTTAGTTCAGTATGGCGTATTACAAGGCTCAGTACTAGGACCGCTGCTGTTAACTCTGTACATGCTACCCTCACACACACACACACACACACACACACACACACACACACACACACACACACACACACACACACACACACACACACACACACACACACCACACACACACAGTGTAGTCCTCCTTTGGCCAACGAACGAAAAGTGTATTATTATGATTTAGGCAGCAAAATGTCAGATGTGATCAGAACTTTCACGATATTTATCCAGTTCTTCTGGGTCATCCCGCCGATGTGGAGATGAGTGTGTTGAGGAGTCCATGAGGCCTTCAGTGTTGATGAGGCTGGCACTTCAGGGATGCGGTGTCGTCATGTCCAGGCACAGGTCCTGTGTGTGTGTGTGTGTGTGTGTGTGTGTGTGTGTGTGTGTGTGTGTGTGTGTGTGTGTGTGTGTGTGTGTGTGTGTGTGTGTGTGTGTGTGTGTGTGTGTGTGTGTGTGTGTGTGTGTAATGCGAGCTCTTAACGCATTATAATCCTTCACGTCTGTTGCAATCTCAAGATTCTGGCCAGTTGATAATACCTAGAATATCTAAATCGACTGCTGGCGGTAGATCCTTTTCCTATTTAGCACAAAAACTCTGGAACAATCTTCCGAACATTGTCCGGGAAGCAGACACAGTCTGTCAGTTTAAATCTAGACTAAAAACACATCTCTTTGGCTTAGCATAAACATAACACACAATAGACTTCTATAATTAAATGTTAGGCTGCGTAGATTAGATCAGCCGGAACTGGGAACACTTCCCATAATTCCTGATGTATCATAAGAAGGATGGCGTCTACGCTAATATTAGTCTCTCTGATTATCCCGAGGTTTACCGCAGTCAGCCAGATCCAGGCCATATCCAGGTCTGATGTAGGACACACACACCACACACACACACACACACACACACACACACACACACACACACACACACACACACACACACACACACACACACACACACACACACCACACACACAGGACCTGTGCCTGGACATGACGACACCGCATCCCTGAAGTGCCAGCCTCATCAACACTGAAGGCCTCATGGACTCCTCAACACACTCATCTCCACATCGGCGGGATGACCCAACCTCCAACCAGAAGAACTGGATAAATATCGTGAAAGTTCTGATCACATCTGACTCCTGACATTTTGCTGCCTAAATCATAATAATACACTGTTCGTTCGTTGGCCAAAGGAGGACTGGCCCCCCAACGTGCCCCCCCCAACCCCCTCCCAAGGTTTTTTTCTCCATTCTGTCACTGATGGAGTTTTGGTTCCTTCACTGTCGCCTTTCTTGCCATTGGCTTTTGGCTTCCTTAGTTGGGGACATTTAATTTTAAATTTAACAATACTATTACATTATTTTCCTGTTATCTCTGTAAATGTGCTTTGGAACAATCTGTATTGTAAAAATCACTATATAAATAAAGGTGACTTGACTTGACTTTAACCATGTCCAGTCACCTTTATTTATATAGCATCACAGTCCAGCTTAAGTGAGTTCAGTAATGGTATTTTTTTGTTGTAAAAAATTGTACATTTTTTGTTATTAATTTAGTTCATTTATATATATATAGCCGCTCCCAGAGGTGGACAGTCTCAGTAGAGAGTAACATAAGCGTTTTTCGACGCGTTTTTTGTGTTCACACCCAAGCGATTTTCACTGACGATGAGCCGAGTGAACATGCAAATGCATTCCCTGACATTAGATGGCACTTAATGTAAAACAGAAATACCCCGGTACACAAGTGGAGCTGCGCAACTTTACACTTCTGACACTCGCTTGTCACTCAGAAGAAGAGCAAGTTTGTCGCGTTTGTCATATAGTTCTTTATGTTCCGACACCACCGAGACAGCAGCTCTACATTCATCTTGCTTTGCATCTTCCTCGTCTTCTTTCTTCCCGACAGTGTAGACGCTACTTGGCGAAAGTCTTCTTCGCCGTTACGTATGTGTGCGCGGCAAGACCGTTATGTGTTTGAGCGCCCCCAAGTTGTGTTTTACTGTAACTTCAGAAGCTCCAGACACGTGAGCAAAAGCGCCAATCTCATTGGTCGGATAGTTTTTGACGCGCCACTTCTGTCTTTTCTCTCCCACTTCTGTCTTTTCTCTCCTACTTCTGTCTTTTCTCTCCCACTTCTGTCTTTTCTCTCTCTGTCCCGTCGCTTCTCTCCCACTTCTGTCTTTTCTCTCCTACTTCTGTCTTTTCTCTCCCGATCCTGTCGCTTCTCTCCCACTTCTGTCTTTTTTCTCCCACTTCTGTCGTTTCTCTCTCTGTCCCGTCGCTTCTCTCCCGATCCCGTCGCATCTCTCCCGATCCCGTCGCATCTCTCCCGATCCCGTCGCTTCTCTTCCACTTCTGTCTTTTCTCTCCCACTTCTGTCGTTTCTCTCTGTCCCGTCACTTCTCTCCTGATCCCGTCGCTTCTATCCCGATCCTGTCGCTTTTATCCCGATCCTGTTGCTTCTATCCCAATCCCGTCGCTTCTCTCCCACTTCTGTCGTTTCTCTCCCGATCCTGTCGCTTCTCTTCCACTTCTGTCTTTTCTCTCCCACTTCTGTCGTTTCTCTCTGTCCCGTCACTTCTCTCCTGATCCCGTCGCTTCTATCCCGATCCTGTCGCTTTTATCCCGATCCTGTTGCTTCTATCCCAATCCCGTCGCTTCTCTCCCACTTCTGTCGTTTCTATCCCGATCCCGTCGCTTCTCTTCCACTTCTGTCTTTTCTCTCCCACTTCTGTCGTTTCTCTCTGTCCCGTCACTTCTCTCCTGATCCCGTCGCTTCTATCCCGATCCTGTCGCTTTTATCCCGATCCTGTTGCTTCTATCCCAATCCCGTCGCTTCTCTCCCACTTCTGTCGTTTCTCTCCCGATCCTGTCGCTTCTCTCCCACTTTAGTATTTTCTCTCCCACTTCTGTCGTTTCTCTGTCCCGTCACTTCTCTCCCGATCCCGTCGCTTCTGTCCCGATCCTGTCGCTTCTATCCCAATCCCGTCGCTTCTCTCCCACTTCTGTCTTTTCTCTCTCTGTCCCGTCGCTTCTCTCCCACTTCTGTCGTTTCTCTCCCAATCCCGTCGCTTCTCTCCCACTTCTGTCGTTTCTCTCCCGACACCGTCGCTTTTCTCCCACTTTAGTATTTTTTCTCCGACTTCTGTCGTTTCTCTCTGTCCCGTCACTTCTCTCCCGATCCCGTCGCATCTCTCCCACTTCCTCTCTCTGTCCATCACATTAAAAAGGCTAACATGCCAAACGTTCATCTTAAAAAAGAGAGTTATTATATATTCAGAAGTCAAAACAAAACTTTAACCTCTCTTCTTATCATTTGTCATTTGATCTCAGTCTCAGTCATTTGTGATTATAAAAATACTTTTCCATTAAAGATCACGCTCAATATCTATAGAAATCATACAAGATGACATCTTCAGATTTCAACTACTTTTCCCACGTCGATCCCCGACTGTGACATGAAATAATCCTGATTCACACATGAAGAACTGTAATACTGATGAACAGGGATTTTCCAGCATCTGTTCAACAATCTCTGAGAACGGCGTTTTATTTGCCCTCGGCCACTGACACGTGTGTGTGTTTTACGCATCTTTCAAGCTCAGGCTTCAATGACCACAGAGTTTGTTTAATATTTTTAATAAATAGGCCCCTATTTTGCTTTGATTCAAATCACAACCTGCTTTCTATAACCTTGCAAATAGCAAAACGGAGCACAAAGACATTAAAGCATGTTTTAAATCTCCAAAGAGTCAAAGATCCTAAAAACACAGCAACTAAAGTCTTTACTCTGATCTCACTTCAGTTCTGTGCGGTTTGTGTTAGTCTGACCGCAGGATCACAATACAGGCTCATTTACATGTGCAAGTGTGGATATACTGAGATTTACCATGTCATTTCTGACGGTGCTTTAGACGAGTAAGAGGCTTTACAGGGTTTATATCCACATCTAAAGCTCTATATTCCTGTCACGTCTCCTGAGACTGTTCTTCATCAGAGTCCGACTCCGTTCCAGACATTACATATGATCAGATCAGATGTTTTACATTTGTTCAAGGTTACTTTTTATTTGCAGACTTTGTTATTCGTTTGGGTATAATGGATGATATTTGCACAATTTGAAATGTTAAATTACATATAGTGTCTTAATGCTGTAAATCCTGTTTCATATCAGCCGTTTGATCACAGAATATATTTGTACATGCGTTTATATTTGAGTTTCCCTCTCTGTCAAACGTAGATCCTGTTAATACTGTATAGATTAAACATCATCATCTGCCGTTAGTTAAAGACTGGTGTCGTATCTTCATCTGTTGGCAGAGGAGCGTCTGACGTGCAGTATCTCTCCATCTTCCCTTAACATCTCTTTATATTCCAGCATCGCAGATAAAGCAGGCTTACAGTGTGACTGGAACGTCCTTCACACCGCGATACTGCAGGTTCAAGCCCACATATTCAGATCTAATCGCTTTCTGACAGAAAAGCAGCTGAAATCTTTGTGCTGAGAGTTTGGCTGCAGGAAAACCAAACTTTTCCATCAAGGTCACGAGAAGAATTGGCATGAGTGTTAGTATCGCATTAGAAGCATTGAATACTTTTGCGAAATTAACATTTGAATACAAAAATAAAAAGCTGGTAATGCTTCCTTTTACAGTACAGTACTTACAGTGTACTTACCTAGAAAGTACTGGCCAAGGTAAGTACATGGGTTAGCGGTAGGTGTAGGGGTAGGTTCAGTTATTCTAGTTATTACTTAGTAATTGTAATTACTAAAATAAGTACTGAGTATGTACATGGGTAACTGGACTGTAAAAGGAAGCGTTACCAAAAAGCTTTTGTATTTTTTAAATCATAACAAAAATCAATGAAGTCCAAAATCATTTTTGTTTTGGTAAGCATTCAATTTATTCCTAGGCTATACTGTATATAGATGTATCGGCACACCCAACAAATCCCTGAATGCATAAACTAAAACAGGACTTTTATTTTAGGGTGGATGGATGGATAAAATGGGGAGTGGATGGATGGATGGATGGATGAGTGGATGGATGGATGGATGAGTGGATGGATGGGTGGGTGAGTGGATGGATGAGTGGATGGATGGATGGATGGATGGATGGGTGAGTGGATGGATGGGTGGGTGGATGGATGGATGGATAAATGGGTGAGTGGATGGATGGATGAGTGGATGGATGGGTGGGTGAGTGGATGGATGGATGGAGTGAGTGGATTAATAATGGGTGAGCGGATTGATGGGTGGGTGGGTGGTGGATGGATGGATGGATAAATGGGTGAGTGGATGGATGGATGGATGAATGAGTGGATGGATGGGTGAGTGGATGGATGGATGGATGGATGGATGGATGGGTGGGTGAGTGGATCGATGGATGGATGGGTAAGTGAATGGATGGGTGGGTGGATGGATGGATAAATGGGTGAGTGGATGGATGGATGAGTGGATGGATGGGTGGGTGAGTGGATGGATGGATGGATGGATGGATGGGTGAGTGGATAAATGGGTGAGTGGATTGATGGGTGGGTGGATGGATGGGTGAGTGGATGGATGGGTGAGTGGATGGATGGATGGGTGAGTGGATAGTGGATGGATGGATGGATGGATGGATGGGTGGGTGGATGAGTGGATGGGTGGGTGGATGGGTGGATGGATGGGTGGATGGATGGGTGAGTGGATGGATGGGTGGGTGGAAGAGTGGATGGATGGATGGGTGGGTGGATGGGTGAGTGGATGAATGGGTGAGTGGATGGATGGGTGAGTGGGTAGATGAGTGGGTGGATGGATGAGTGGATGGATGGGTAAGTGGATAAATGGGTGAGTGGATGGGTGGGTGGATGGATGGATAAATGGGTGAGTGGATGGATGGATGGATGGATGGATGGATGGATGAGTGGATGGATGAATGGATGGATGGATGGGTGAGTGGATAAATGTGTGAGTGGATAGATGGGTGGGTGGATGGATGGGATGGGTGAGTGGATGGATGGGTGGATGGGTGAGTGGATGGATGGATGAGTGGATGGATGGTGGATGAGTGAGTGGATGAATGGATGGGTGAGTGGATGGATGAGTGGATGGATGGGTGGATGGGTGAGTGGATGGATGGATGGATGAGTGGATGAATGGATGGATGATGATGTGATGGATGGATGGATGGATGGATGGGTGAGTGGATAAATGGGTGAGTGGATGGATGGGTGGGTGGGATGGATGGGTGAGTGGATGGATGGGTGGATGGGTGAGTGGATGGGTGGATGGATGGATGAGTGGATGGATGGGTGGGTGAGTGGATTGGATGGATGTATGGATGGTTGAGTGGATATAATGGGTGAGTGGATGGATGGGTGGGTGGATGGATGGATGGTAAATTGGGTGATGGATGGATGGATGATGGTGGATGATGGATGGATGGGTGGATGGGTGGATGGATGGATGGGTGGTGGATGGTGAGTGGTGGATGGATGGTAGTGGATGGTGATGATGGATGGGATGGTGATGGTGATGGATGGATGGTGTGTGGTGGGGTGGTGGATGGTGAGTGGATGGTGGATGGATGGATGGTGGTGTGAGGGTGTGGGTGGGATGATGGATGTGGTGGATGGTATGGATAAATGGGTGGATGGTGGATGATGGATGGTAGGGTGGGTGGATGAGTGGATGGGTGGTGGATGGTGGGTGGGGATGGTGTGGTGGTGAGTGGATGGATGGGTGAGTGTGGATGGATGGGTGGGTGGATGGGGGTGGAATGGATGGTGGATGAAATGGTGGAGGTGTGGTGGATGGATGGGTGAGTGAGGATGGTGGTGGATGGTGGGTGGTGGAGTGGATGGAGTGATGATGGGTGGGGAGTGATGGATGGTGGATGAGGATAGTGGTGGATGGATGGATGTAGTGGGATGGTGGGGTGGGTGGATGGGTGATGGATGGAAGGATGGTGAGGGATGGATGGATGGTGGTGTGGGATGATGGTGGTGGTGGGTGGATGGATGGTGGTGGATAGGTGGTGGTGGAGAATGGGGTGAGGTGTGGTATGTTGGATGGATGATAACATGGTGAGTGGAGGTGGATGGATGGATGTGGAGATGGATGGATGGGTGGGGTGGATGGTGGATGGAGTGGTGGATGTGGATGGTGATGGTGGTGGGATGGGTGGATGGATGGATGGGATGGATGGGTGGGGTGGAGTGGATGGGGTGATGAGTGATGGATGGGTGGGGATGGAGTGGGATGGATAAATGGTGAGTGGATGAGTGAGATGGATGGTGGATGGATGGGTGGGTGAGTGGTGGTGGATGGTGGATGGTGGGTGATGGTGGTAATGGTGATGGATGTGGGGATGGGTGGTGGGTGGATGGGTGAGTGGATGGGATGGATGGATGGATAATGGGTGGATGGGGATGGATGGGATGGATGGTGGATGGTGGTGGATGGTGAGTGGAATGGTAGGGATGGGGGAGGGAAGGATGATGGTGGTGGTGTGGTGGGATGGGGATAGGGTGATGGTGTGTGATAGGTGGATGTGGTGATGGATGATGATAGTGGTGTGGTGGGGGGTGAGTGGAGATGGGTGATGTGATGGGTGGAGGATGATATATGAGGTTGGGGGTGGGATGAGGATAGGTGGGTGAGTGATGGGTGTTGGGGGTGGTGATGAGGGTGTGGAAGGGTGTGGGTGGTGATGGTGGGATGGTGGGATGGTGTGGATGATGGGTGTGATGGATTGGGTGGTGGGGTGGGGTGGGTGGTGTAGTGTGTGTGGGGTAAGGGGTGTGTGGGTGGTGTGATGTGGTGGGTGGTGGTGGTGGAGGATGGGGTGAGTGGGTGGGTGGGGTATGGGTGTGGTGGAGGGTGATGATGAGGTGGGTGTGGGGTGTGGTGGGTGGTGGTGGTGTGGTGGGTGTGGGTGGGTGGTGGAGGTGTGGTGGTATGGGTTGGTGGAGGTGGGGGGTGGATGGTGGTGGTGGGTGGTTGGGGGGGGTGATGGGTGTGGTGGTGGGGTGAGGGTGTGGGGGGGTGAGATGGTGTGGGGTGGGGGGTGGGGTGATTGGTGGTGGGTGGGGATGTGGGGTGAGGGTGGGATGTGGGGTGGGGGGTGGGGGTGGTGGTATGGTGTGGTGGTGTGGTGGTGGGGTGTGGTGTGGGGATGGGGGGGTGATTTGGATGTTTTTATGTGTTGATGGTGTTTTTGGGGTGTGTGTTATGTGTGTGAATTATGTGTTTATGTGGGGATGTGGATGTGGTGTGTGTTTGTATTGGGTGGTGTGGGTGGAGTGTGGGTGTGGGTTGGTGGGAGGGTGAGGTGGTGTGGTGGGGGTGGTGGGGGTGATGGTGGGATGAGTGGGTGGGTGATGGTGGATGGGTGGGTGTGATGGTGGGGAGTGGGATGATGGGTGGTGAGGGATGGATGGTGGATGGGTGGTGGTGGATGGGATGGATGGGTGGGTGGATGGGTGGTGATGGATGGATGGGTGAGTGGATGGGTGATGGTGTGGATGTGGATGGATGGTGGATGGATGGTGAGGTTGGGTGATGATGAATGGATGGTGAGTGGATGATGATGGATGGTGATGGTGAGTGGATAAATGGGTGATGGTGGATGGTGGTGTGGATGGATGTGGTGGATGGGATGGATAAATGGTGTGAGTGGATGGATGGATGGATGGAGGGTGAGTGGATGGATGTGGATGGGTGGTGGATGGGATGGGTGGGTGGTGTGGTGGGTGGATGGTGGATGATGGTGGTATGGTGTGAGTGGATTGGGTGAGTGGATGGATGGTGGGTTGGTGGGTGATGGATGGATGGAGGGGTGATGGGATGGATGGATGGTGGATGGAGTGGAGTGGATGGATGGGTGGATGGTGAGTGGATGGTGTGATGGTGGTGGATGGTGTAAGTGGATAATGGGATGGAGTATGGATGGGTGGGTGGTGGTGGTGGTGGGTGGGTGGATGTGGATGGATGGGTGGTGGATGGGATGGAGGGTGGATGGTGGTGGTGTGGATGGGTGGTAGTGGATGGATGGTGGGTGGTGGTGTGGATGGTGGTGGATGGGTGAGTGGATGATGGTGTGATGGATGGGGTGGAGTGGATGGTGGGATGGTGAATGGTGTGAGTGGATGGTGGATGATGGATGGGTGTGGTGGATGGGTGGATGTGGTGGGAATGGTGTGGATGAGTGGATGGATGGTGGGTGGATGGTGGATGGATGAGTGGTGGATGGAATGGATGGATGGTGGTGGATGGGATGGTGAGTGGGATATGGGTGGTGGATGGATGGATGGGGAGTGGATGGATGGGTGATGGTGATGGATGGGTGTGAGTGATGGATGGTGGATGGTGGGTGGATGGAGTGGAGGATGAGGTGGTGGATGAGTGGATGGATGGATGGTGGGTGGATGGTGGATGATGGGATGGTGGATGGATGGGTGGGTGGATGGTGGTGAGTGGATGGTATGGATGGATAAATGGGTGTGATGGATGGTGGATGGTAGTGGATGGTGATGATGGATGGGATGGGTGGATGGTGATGTGAGTGAGTGGATAGAAGTGGGATGGTGAGTGGGTGGATGGTGATGGGATGGTGGTGATATGGGTGAGTGGAGATGGATGGTGGGGATGGTGAGTGGATGGATGGATGGGTGGATGGGTGGATGGTGATGGGTGGGTGGATGGGATGGTGAGTGGATGGTATGGGTGGATGGGTGAGTGGATGGTGGATGGATGGATGAATGGGTGGTGATGGATGGATGAGGTGTGATGGATGGATGTGGGTGAGTGGATAAATGGTGTGAGTGGATGGATGGTGGTGGATGGGTGAGTGGATGGATGGATGGATGGATGAGTGGATGGATGGATGGGTGGGTGGATGGGTGAGTGGATGGATGGGTGAGTGGATGGATGGGTGAGTGGATGGATGGATGGGTGGATGGATGGATGGGTGGGTGGGTGGATGGATGAGTGGATGGATAAGTGGATGGATGGAAAATCAACCGCCCCCAACAACAGCAACCTGTGCTTAAAGAAAAAAAAGAAGGTAAAAATCGAGAATCGAGTCGAATCAAATGACCTTAGAATCGAAAATTTAATCGAATCGAGGATTTGGAGAATCGTGACACCCCTAGGTTATATAGAGTTATATAAGGGGACTAGGAAGGGCCAGTTTGTCCCCTGTGTACTGAATGTCTTTATTTCTTATTTCTGTTACAATCATGTTTTTAAATGAATTATAATGTGTGTTTTGTTGCTCAATGTGTATGTCTGTCTACATAAAGAGATGCCTTTAAGGGGGGGTATAATGCCCCTTTTCACAAGATTTAAAATAAGTCTCTGATGTCGATAAGTGTAATTCATATATTGTGATTCTATTTATTTTGCGTTAGCATGCAGCTGCAGCTTCACAATACATGAATTACACTTACGGATAACAGTAAAATCCTGCAAATATTTTTTTTCCTACACTTGAAAGGCGATTTACACCTTTACAAACCTTCTCTTGCGCATGCAAATTTAATTTACGCTTGCAATCTTATGTACACTCACAAATCTTACCCTGCGCTAGTGATGTATGTCTCGAGAACGCTCCCGGTCTGGTCACGGCCTTGACGGTCTTTGGTCTTGGTCTCGGACCTCTCGCTCTTGTCTTGGTCTCGAGACCGCTCTCGGTCTTATCACGGCCTTGACTGTCTTTGGTCTTGTCTTGGTCTCGGACCTCTCGGTCTTGTCTAGGTCTCGAGACCGCTCTCGGTCTTATCACGGCCTTGACGGTCTTTGGTCTTGTCTTGGTCTCGGACCTCTCGGTCTTGTCTAGGTCTCGAGACCGCTCTCGGTCTTATCACGGCCTTGACGGTCTTTGGTCTTGTCTTGGTCTCGGACCTCTCGGTCTTGTCTTGGTCTCGAGACCGCTCTCGGTCTTATCACGGCCTTGACTGTCTTTGGTCTTGTCTTGGTCTCGGACCTCTCGGTCTTGTCTAGGTCTCGAGACCGCTCTCGGTCTTATCACGGCCTTGACGGTCTTTGGTCTTGTCTAGGTCTCGTGACCGCTCTCGGTCTTGTCGCGGCCTTGACTGTCTTTGGTCTCAGTCTTGTCTAGGTCTCGAGACCGCTCTCGGTCTTATCACGGCCTTGACGGTCTTTGGTCTTGTCTAGGTCTCGTGACCGCTCTCGGTCTTGTCGCGGCCTTGACTGTCTTTGGTCTCAGTCTTGTCTAGGTCTCGAGACCGCTATCGGTCTTATCACGGCCTTGACGGTCTTTGGTGTTGGTCTTGTCTAGGTCTCGCTGTCTCAGACCGAGAGTGGTCGGGGGATTGAGCAATACAATACTACAATAGTACTCGCTGCCTGCTGCTGTGTGTGTAGGTGTGTTTGCTCCGAGGCTGTTAGCTCCGTCTAAGCCTCGCATTTCTTTCTGTTTTGAAGGAGTGATGAGATAGTTAGTAGATTGTGTTCACTCAATGGCTGGTTGTCTAAATGGTGTCCGCAAAATAATATAGAATTCATAGACAATTGGAAAAGTTTTTGGGGCAAGCCTGACCTGTTGAAAAGAGATGGTATTTATCCTTCCTGGGATGGTGCTGCTCTTCTCTCTAGTAATTTGGCTCATAGTCTTAGAGATAAAACATGACAATCTGGGGCTCAGGTCAGGAAGCAGACAAACTGGCTAAACCGACTGTCTGCTAGCGGCCTCGCGTCACCAAGGTCAGATAAATCCCATCACATAGAGACTCTTTCACCTAGATATCATCATATAGAGACTGTGTCTGTTCCCCGAATTTGGAAATCCAAAAAACTGCCAAACCTTTCTAAGGTTAAAAATCTAATTGATGTTCAACAAATAAAAAACATATAATATAGATGAGCAAACGATAAAGCTTGGGTTGCTGAATATTCGATCCCTTAATTCAAAATTACTCATAGTTAATGATAAGATTAAAGACTATAACCTAGATGTGCTGTGTTTGACAGGAACCTGGCTAAAACCAAACGATTACATTACTTTAAATGAGTCCACTCCGCAAGATTATTGTTATAAACATGAGCCTCATCCGAAAGGCAACGGGGGAGGTGTTGCTGTAATTTATAGTAATATTCTCAAAACCACTAAGAAATCTAGTTTTAAATATACTTCTTTTGAAGTGTTGGTGCTTAATGTAAAAATTTATAGTGTAAACAATAAATCACGTTTGAGAATTCTGCTGGCTACTGTATACAGGCCACCAGGGCACCATACAGATTTTATCAAAGAATTTGCTGACTTTCTATCAGAATTAGTATTGGCTGCAGATAAAGTCCTAATTGTTGGTGATTTTAATATACATGTAGATAATGAAAAAGATGCATTGGGATTGGCATTTAAAGACATTATAAACTCAATTGGAGTGAGACAATACGTGTCAGGACCTACTCATTGTCGTAATCATACTCTAGATCTAATACTATCACATGGAATAGATGTTGATGCCGTTGAAATTCTGCAGCAGAGCGACGACATCTCTAATCATTATCTAGTCTCGTGTAAATTACATTTAGCCAAGGCTGCAAAGCCGACTCCGTGTTATAAATATGTTAGACCTATCACGTCTGCCACTAAAGATTGCTTTATCAATAATCTTCCAAATCAGTTTCATAATCTCAGCATCCCAGATAGCTTAGAAGAACTTGATATTGCAACAGAAACTTTTAACTCTCTCTTTTCCAGCACTTTAGACACAGTTGCTCCGCTGCGCTTAAAGAAGATTAAAGAAAATAGTCCAACGCCGTGGTACAATGAGCACACCCGGGCCCTTAAGAGAGCAGCCAGAAAAATGGCGCGAAACTGGAAGAAAACAAAACTAGAGGTATTTCGGATTTCATGGAAGGAGAGCTCGATTGCTTACAGAGAGGCCTTAAAAGATGCTAGAACTAATTATTTTTCAACCCTATTAGAAGAAAATAAACATAATCCTAGGTATTTATTTGAACAAGTAACTAAACTAACGAAAAAGAAAGCTTCAAGCCCAGAAGTTTCCAAGAAACACAGCAGTAATGACTTCATGAACTTCTTCACTTATAAGATTGATAATATCAGGGACAAAATTATAACTATGCAACCGTCTACTACAGTATCGCATCAGGGAGTATATTGTAGTCTCCGTGAGGAACATTTTGATTCATTTGTTGCTATAGGAGAGGAAGAATTTTGCAAAATTGTTAATTCATCTAAATCGACAACTTGTATGCTAGACCCTATACCGACTAAGCTATTGAAAGAGATGCTTCCAGAGGTCATAGATCTTCTTCTAGATATCATTAATTCATCTTTGTCATTAGGATACGTACCAAAAACCTTTAAGTTGGCTATGATTAAACCGCTTGTTAAAAAACCGCAACTTGATCCCACAGAATTAATCAATTACAGGCCGATCTCGAATCTGCCTTTTCTGTCAAAGATACTAGAAAAAGCAGTATCCTCACAACTGTGTTCCTTTTTAGAAAGAAATAATATCTGCAAGGATTTTCAGTCCGGATTTAGACCGTATCATAGTACTGAGACTGCTCTCATTAGAGTCACAAATGATTTGCTCTTATCATCCGATCATGGTTGTATCTCTCAATTAGTGTTACTCGATCTTAGTGCGGCATTTGATACTATCGACCACAACATTCTTTTAAATAGACTAGAAAACTATGTTGGCATTAGCGGAATTGCACTAGCATGGTTTAAATCATACTTATCTGACCGTTTTCAGTTTGTAGCAGTAAGTGAAGAGATGTCTTATCGATCACAAGTTCAGTAAGGCGTACCACAAGGCTCAGTACTAGGACCGCTGCTGTTCACTCTGTACATGCTACCATTAGGAGATATAATTAGGAAATATGGAATTAGCTTTCACTGTTATGCTGATGATACTCAGCTGTATATTTCTTCAAAACCTAACGAAACTTACCAATTCACAAAATTAACGGAATGCATAGCTGATATAAAACATTGGATGACCAGTAATTTCCTATTACTAAATTCTGAAAAAACAGAGATTCTAATCATTGGACAAAAAACTTCCTCACCTAATAACTGTCACGGTTTCCCCTGGTCCTGTCCCGCACTACACGTCCCAGCATTCCCCTGGATTCTCACCTGCACGCACTTTCCCTGATTGTGATCACCTGCACCTTGTTTCCTCATGATCTGCACTCACGCTGCATAAAAGCTTCAGTCACTCTTCACTCCGGGTCGGATCTCGTCAGTACCGCGTCAATCCTCGTCTGGTCATGTCTATTTCTGATTCCTGGTTCCTGAGTATTCGTCTAGAGACACTTCCTGAGTATATTCTGAGCATTTATGTTACCTGTTATTTTGGAGTCTGCATTTAGTGTATAAATAAAGCCTAAGTTTATTCACCCTTTCCTGAGCGTTGTGTGACAGAAGATCCGACCACACACAATGTAGGACTCCATCCATGCCACGTTAATGGATTTTATCCACGCCCTTCGATCCCCAGCACCTCTTCCTTCTCCGCAAGTCAGCCCCACTCCGTTCTTCTTCCGTCTCCGCCCTGCCGAACCGGCGTTTTTGTTTGGAGCCACCAAACCCACTCCCCACACCCGCCATACCGAAGAACCCTTTCGCTTCGGATCCTCCGAGTCCACTTCCCTCACCAGCCCAGCCGAACCAGCGCATCTCATCTGGCCAGCCGAAGCAGTGCACAAGCCTGAGCCCGCCGCCTGTCCGCCAGAGCCTGAGCCCGTCGCATGCCCGCCAGAGCCTGAGCCCGTCGCCTGCCCGCCAGAGCCTGAGTTCGTCACGCCTACAGAGCCGATGACATCCTTGGCCGAGGGAGTGTTAGTGGAATTCGAGGGCATGGAAGTGTGTCCCACCCACCCACCCATTACTGAGACCACTGTTGTTGCCCAGTCTTCGTCTTCCCCCATCAGCCCCGCTGTTCCACCTCTACCTCTCAGTGGTGTGGTTCCACTGCTGGACTGCTGGAGGTCTTCTCATCCTGGGCGTGAGGACTCCGTGCCTTCGCCTCCAGCCTCTCTACGTTCCACTCCACTTCGACCCGTCGCCCTGACTCCCACGCCTATGCTCCACCCACCCTCGATGTCTGCAGTGACCATCGGTCATTCGGCTTCACCGGGCTCCCTCAGTACTTCGGCTACACCTGGGTCGGTCATCGCACCACATTCGCCGCGGACTTGCGGGCCATTCGATGCTCTCCGGCCCTCCACCCCTTTGGCTACTGTGTGCTCCTCCCTTCCTCAGGCTCCACCTCTGCCCTCGGTCGCTCCTGCTCAACCTCTGCCCTCCGGATCCCTGCTGCCATCTCGGAGGGATGTCGCTGCGGCTCGGTCGTGGTCTCCGAGGTCCTGTCACTCGTTCGGCTCTCCGGCGGCACGGTGGGCTCCGCCTTCCACGTTGTCATCGCTTCCTGTCATCGCCCTGAGGCCTGCTGGCTGTCTGTACCCATGGCTCCTCCCTCCAGCAATGCCACCGTGGAGTTCGGTTTTGTTTATGCACGAGGTCGCGCCTTCCGGGGAGGGGGGGGGGGGGGGGGGTAATGTCACGGTTTCCCCTGGTCCTGTCCCGCACTACACGTCCCAGCATTCCCCTGGATTCTCACCTGCACGCACTTTCCCTGATTGTGATCACCTGCACCTCGTTTCCTCATGATCTGCACTCACGCTGCATAAAAGCTTCAGTCACTCTTCACTCCGGGTCGGATCTCGTCAGTACCGCGTCAATCCTCGTCTGGTCATGTCTATTTCTGATTCCTGGTTCCTGAGTATTCGTCTAGAGACACTTCCTGAGTATATTCTGAGCATTTATGTTACCTGTTATTTTGGAGTCTGCATTTAGTGTATAAATAAAGCCTAAGTTTATTCACCCTTTCCTGAGTGTTGTGTGACAATAACCTAGAATACTGTCTAACACTTGATGGCTGCTCTGTTAAGTCTTCGTCGTCAGTTAGGAACCTGGGTGTGCTCTTTGATACCAATCTTTCATTTGAAAGTCACGTGTCTAGTATCTGTAAAACAGCATTTTTCCATCTTAAAAATATATCTAAATTACGTCATATGCTCTCACGGACAAATGCGGAACAATTAGTTTATGCTTTCATGACCTCAAGGCTAGATTATTGTAATGCTCTACTGGGTGGTTGCCCTGCACGCTTAATAAACAAACTACAGCTAGTTCAAAACGCAGCCGCTAGAGTTCTTACCAGAACCAGGAAGTATGACCATATTAGCCCGGTTCTGTCAACACTGCATTGGCTGCCTATTAAACATCGTATAAATTTTAAAATATTGCTGATTACTTACAAAGCACTAAATGGTTTAGCTTCCCAGTACTTGAGCAAGCTCTTAACGCATTATAGTCCTTCACGTCTATTGCGATCTCAAAATTCTGGCCAGTTGATAATACCTAGAATATCAAAATCGACTGCTGGCGGTAGATCCTTTTCCTATTTAGCACCAAAACTTTGGAACAATCTTCCTAACACGGTCCGGGAAGCAGATACAGTCTGTCAGTTTAAATCTAGACTAAAAACACATCTCTTTGGCTTAGCATACACATAACACAATATAGATTTCTATAATTCAATGTTAGGCTGCATAGATTAGATCAGCCGGAACCGGGAACACTTCCCATAATTCCTGATGTACTTTGTACATCATAAGAAGGATGGCGTCTACGCTAATATTAGTCTCTGTTTATCCCGAGGTTTACCCCAGACCGCCGGATCCAGGGCATATCCAGATCTGATGAAGGACCATCACATGGACACGACGACAGTTCTGATCCCATCTGACTCCTGACATTATGCTGCCTAACTCATAATCATACACTGTTCATTCGTTGGCCAAAGGAGGACTGGCCCCCCGACTGAGCCTGGGTTCGCCCAAGGTTTTTTTCTCCATTCTGTCACCTGATGGAGTTTTGGTTCCTTGCCACTGTTGCCTTCGCCTTTTGGCTTGCTTAGTTGGGGACATTTAATTTTCAATTGAACAATACTATTACAACATTGTTTTCCTGTTATCTCTGTAAAGCTGCTTTGAAACAATTTGTATTGTAAAAAGCGCTATATAAATAAAGGTGACTTGACTTGACTACAATATCCACGACGATATCCGCAACGGATTAAAGCGCGCGTCCGAGTGAAGACAGTGCGGTGTGCGCGAGCCACACGAGAAAACACTGTATCCACGGCACTGATCGCAGCGGCAACGAGCTCTTTGATAACTTGATTTAAAAAACAAAGGTGTACAGTACATCGTGTACAGTTTTTGATGTATTAATATTTAGTAAAACACATATCAGTGACATGATTGGTTTTAACTTAATTCAGGAGATTTTGGGTAACTGCACAACTGACAGATGACTTTGAGCGCACCGCCAATGGTTGTGTGTGTGTGTGTGTGTAACCATAGAGACAAAACGACCAACTTTCGGATCCTGCACTTAAGCCTATAATTTCGTTTTTAAAAATATAATTAGGTATTTAAAAGTTGCCAGATGGATTAATTTGAAGACTTCGAAATCGGCAGAGATAGGCAGGCAATGCAAAACAATATCTTACAAGTTATTGCTTAGCTTTAACAAGTCTGTTTTTTTCCCCTCCGGTCTCGACTTGGTCTGTCTTGGTCTTGGTCTTACCTTCATAAAAGAGTCCTTTACTCACTGACAATAAAAATGACGAGCTTCAGTTGTGTGGAAAGTGTGGGGTAAACCTGTGTTTCACAGCAAGAAGTGTTGTCTTTATTTGAGTTCCAAAATAAGTTATTGTAACTCAAGATAAAATAGAATGTTAAAGTTTTTTTATGTTTTCAAAACACTAAAGTCTTTCCAGAAATTGAACATGCATCTGAATGTCTGTTAAGTTGCGGATAATTCGGCTAAAATCCTGGCCCTCGTATAAGCGTTAAATGATCCCCAATAAGACCATAAACGTCTCAGGTTACTATTGTAACCATAGTTCCCTGAGAAACAGGGAACGAGACGATGCGTCAAACGACACGGTGGGAACGCCTCTTGCGTGATTGCGTCTGAAGCATCTATGCCAACTAGTCCAATGGAATGAGAGAATGAGCGTCACGGGCGGGTGACGTCATGAACCAGGAAAGGATAAGAGCACTTCCGCTGCTCGCCGGCATTTAGCTTCGACAGTGCCGAAGCAAGCCGATCGCAGGGACGCAGGAAGTATGGCAGGGGGACGCATCGTCTCGTTCCCTGTTTCTCAGGGAACTATGGTTACAATAGTAACCTGAGACGTTCCCTTTATCGAAAAAGGGAACTTCGAGATGCGTCAAACGACACGGTGGGAACGAGAATACCCAACCCGCCATAATTACAAGTAACTGAGTGTCAGTCTTTCTTTCTTGTTGATCTAAGCACTCAGCACCTGAGAACCTGGGGCAGCATCCAGGTCCAGACTGTAAAATCTCACGAATGTGAGCGGAGAGGACCAGCCCGCCGCATCACAAACATCTTGAAGAGATACCCCCTGCAATATGGCTTTAGAAGCCGCCATACTCCTGGTCGAGTGGGCTCGGACCACCAAAGGACAAGGCTGGCCCGAGTACTCGTATGCTAGTGAAATAGCCTCGACTATCCACTTACTGACTGTCTGTTTTGAAGCAGGAAGACCTTTTTTAGGTGATCCAAAGCAAATCAGTAATTGGTCGGACTTTCTGAATGAGGAAGTCCGATGTACATATGTGTCCAATGCTCGCACTGGACACAACAGGTGCAGTCTTTCCTGGTCCGCAGTTGCAAATGGAGGAGGACAGAAAGCCTGCAGCACAATAGGCCTCGGAGTCAAGGTTGGAACCTTAGGGACGTATCCCTGTTTTGGATATAGGAACGCCTTGACCATCCCCGGTGCAAATTCAAGGCAGGTGGGGGAGACCGAAAGAGCCTGAAGGTCGCCAACTCTCTTTAGGGACGAAATAGCTAGCAGAAAGATAGTCTTGAGAGTCAGGAACTTTTCTGAGACCGAATCTAAGGGCTCGAATGGGGCCCTAGACAGGCCTTCTAGAACTATAGTCAAGTCCCAAGCTGGCACCTTAGTGCGGATTGCAGGCCTCAGCCTCAAGGTGCCACGAAGGAAACGTGTAATCAGGGGGTCTCGACCCAAAGATATACCTCCCACCATAGTATGGTAAGCCGCAATGGCTGCCACGTAAACTTTTAGTGTGGAAGGACAAAGACCTGACACAAAGCGCTCCTGCAGGAACTCGAGTACTGTGTTGACAGAACAGTTAACTGGATCCCACTGGTGTCGGTGACACCATAAGGAGAAAACTCTCCATTTAAGCGCATACAGTTTCCTCGTAGCTGGAGCTCTGGAGCTTAAGATGGTCTCAGCAGCCTCAGCTGAAAGACCACTATCTATAAGTTGGGCCCCCTCAGAGGCCAAACCCAAAGATTCCATATCTCTGGCCGAGGGTGAAATATTGTGCCCCCGGCCTGAGACAGAAGGTCCCTCCTCAAAGGGATCTCCAATGGAGGCCCGTCTAGAAGAAGGATCAGGTCCGCAAACCAGATCCGACTTGGCCAGCGTGGTGCTACTAGCAGTAGGCTTATTCCATACCGACGGACCCTCTCCAGAACTCCTGGGAGCAGAGCAACAGGGGGAAAGGCGTACAGACGTAGCCTCGGCCACGTCTGCACCATGGCATCCAGCCCCAGGGGGGCTGGGTGCGTCAGCGAATACCAGAGCGGACAGTGCGTCGTGTTCTGAGACGCGAACAGATCCACCTCTGCCTGACCATATGCCTCCCAGATTTTCTCCACCGCCTCGGGGTGGAGTCTCCAATCCCCTGGCCTCAGCTCCTGCCTCGACAGGATGTCTGCTCCTATATTCTGGTCCCCAGGAATATACACTGCCCTCAGGGAGAGTACCTTCCCCAGAGACCACAGAAGGATCTGGTGCGCCAGTTTGCAAAGCGGACGCGAGCGCAGACCCCCCTGGCGGTTCAGATAAGAGACCACAGATGTGTTGTCTGTTCGAACGAGCACATGATGGCCTCTTAGGTCCGGAAGGAAATGTCTCAACGCATTGAAGACAGCCATCATCTCCAGGCAATTTATGTGCCAAGAAAGATGATGGCTTTTCCACAGACCCTGAACCGAGCGGCCTTCCATTACTGGCCGATCGATTGCTCCTGTCTGCCTCGCTGCCTGCTGTTGTGTGTGAGTGTGTTTGCTCCGAGGCTGTTAGCTCCGTCTAAGCCTCGCATTTCTTTCTGTTTTGAACCATCGTTTACTATCATTTCTAGTTGTTTATACTACTAATTACAGCTTACCTAACATCGCTAGCTTCCGTTATTGTTAGCACAACACGCTAGTATCTCGCTAGCCTGTTAAGGCGCCCCCCGTGCGCTCAGTTATTTATTTTTCTCGTGCGCGCCTGCACATCTGAGTTCATAAAAAGCCCAGGTGAGTAAGAATCAGTCAACAAACACGGTGAGTAATGTCTTGTCCTGTTATTGTCACTTGCACATCATGCCATATGTTTACCATAGCCTTCCCCGTCGGCATAGGGTTTATATGTGATAAATGCAAGGAGACAGTCAGGCTGACGGAGAAGATTTCAGAATTAGAGACACGCATCCAAACTTTAATTGAGGATAGTAAGTGTGCTCGAGCTTTAGATACTACTTTGGATGCGCCTAGCATAGTGAACCATTTACATGATTCGGTTCCGGCTGAGTTATTGCCCGTGCAGCCAGGCAGATGGGTGTCGGTGAGAAATCGCTCTAGTCGCGGATCAAAAAACCACTCTTCTGTTCCGATTACCATAACAAATCGATTTGCCCCTCTCAGTGAAACACCCACTGAGAATGCTGTTGATTGTGCCCTGGTAATTGGCGATTCTATTACACGGAACGTGAAAATAGAGACACCAGCCACCATAGTCACATGTTTGCCGGGAGCCAGAGCGCCTGACATCAAAGCAAATTTAAAAGTGCTGGCTAATGCTAATCGTAAATTCTCTAAGATTGTTATTCACGTCGGCACTAATGATGTTCGACTTCGCCAGTCGGAGATCACCAAAATTAATATTAAAGAGGTGTTTGAACTCGCAAGTACGATGTCAGGCACTGTAATCTGCTCTGGCCCCCTTCCTGTTCGAAGGAGTGATGAGATAGTTAGTAGATTGTGTTCACTCAATGGCTGGTTGTCTAATTGGTGTCCGCAACATAATATAGAATTCATAGACAATTGGAAAAGTTTTTGGGGCAAGCCTGACCTGTTGAAAAGAGATGGTATTCATCCCACCTGGGATGGTGCTGCTCTTCTCTCTAGTAATTTGGCTCATAGTCTTAGAGATAAAACATGACAATCTGGGGCTCAGGTCAGGAAGCAGACAGACTGGCTAAACCGACCGTCTGCTAGCGGCCTCACGTCACCAAGGTCAGATAAATCCCATCACATAGAGACTCTTTCACCTAGATATCATCATATAGAGACTGTGTCTGTTCCCCGAATTTGGAAATCCAAAAAACTGCCAAACCTTTCTAAGGTTAAAAATCTAATTGATGTTCAACAAATAAAAAACAGATATAATACAGATGAGCAAACGATAAAGCTTGGGTTGCTGAATATTCGATCCCTTAATTCAAAATCGCTCATAGTTAATGATAAGATTAAAGACTATAACCTAGATGTGCTGTGTTTGACAGAAACCTGGCTAAAACCAAACGATTACATTACTTTAAATGAGTCCACCCCGCAAGATTATTGTTATAAACATGAGCCTCGTCCGAAAGGCAAAGGGGGAGGTGTTGCTGTAATTTATAGTAATATTCTGAAAACCACTAAGAAATCTAGTTTTAAATATACTTCTTTTGAAGTGTTGGTGCTTAATGTAAAAATGTATAGTGTAAACAATAAATCACGTTTGAGAATTCTGCTGGCTACTGTATACAGGCCACCAGGGCACCATAAAGATTTTATCAAAGAATTTGCTGACTTTCTATCAGAATTAGTATTGGCTGCAGATAAAGTCCTAATTGTTGGTGATTTTAATATACATGTAGATAATGAAAAAGATGCATTGGGATTGGCATTTAAAGACATTATAAACTCAATTGGAGTGAGACAACACGTGTCAGGACCTACTCATTGTCGTAATCATACTCTTGATCTAATATTATCACATGGAATAGATGTTGATGGCGTTGAAATTCTGCAGCAGAGCGACGACATCTCCGATCACTATCTAGTCTCGTGTAAATTACATTTAGCCAAGGCTGCAAAGCCGACTCCATGTTATAAATATGTTAGACCTATCACTTCTGCCACTAAAGATTGCTTTATCAATAATCTTCCAAATCAGTTTCATAATCTCAGCATCCCA
Source organism: Chrosomus eos (assembly GCA_036326025.1). Classification (NCBI taxonomy): domain Eukaryota; kingdom Metazoa; phylum Chordata; class Actinopteri; order Cypriniformes; family Leuciscidae; genus Chrosomus; species Chrosomus eos. The sequence continues at coordinate 64,465,435 of CM070818.1, forward strand.
GATAGCTTAGAAGAACTTGATATTGCAACAGAAACTTTTAACTCTCTCTTTTCCAGCACTTTAGACACAGTTGCTCCGCTGCGCTTAAAGAAGATCAAAGAAAATAGTCCAACGCCGTGGTACAATGAGCACACCCGGGCCCTTAAGAGAGCAGCCAGAAAAATGGAGCGAAACTGGAAGAAAACAAAACTAGAGGTATTTCGGATTTCATGGAAGGAGAGCTCGATTGCTTACAGAGAGGCCTTAAAAGATGCTAGAACTAATTATTTTTCAACCCTATTAGAAGAAAATAAACATAATCCTAGGTATTTATTTGAACAAGTGACTAAACTAACGAAAAAGAAAGCTTCAAGCCCAGAAGTTTATAAGAAACACAGCAGTAATGACTTTATGAACTTCTTCACTTATAAGATTGATAATATCAGGGACAAAATTATAACTATGCAACCGTCTACTACAGTATCGCATCAGGGAGTATATTGTAGTCTCTGTGAGGAACATTTTGATTCATTTGTTGCTATAGGAGAGGAAGAATTTTGCAAAATTGTTAATTCATCTAAATCGACAACTTGTATGCTAGACCCTATACCGACTAAGCTACTGAAAGAGATGCTTCCAGAGGTCATAGATCCTCTTCTAGATATCATTAATTCATCTTTGTCATTAGGATATGTACCAAAAACCTTTAAGTTGGCTATGATTAAACCGCTTGTTAAAAAACCGCAACTTGATCCTACAGAATTAGTCAATTACAGGCCGATCTCGAATCTGCCTTTTCTGTCAAAGATACTAGAAAAAGCAGTATCCTCACAACTGTGTTCCTTTTTAGAAAGAAATAATATCTGCGAGGATTTTCAGTCCGGATTTAGACCGTACCATAGTACTGAGACTGCTCTCATTAAAGTCACAAATGATTTGCTCCTATCATCCGATCGTGGTTGTATCTCTCTATTAGTGTTACTTGATCTTAGTGCTGCATTTGATACTATCGACCACAACATTCTTTTAAATAGACTAGAAAACTATGTTGGCATTAGCGGAATTGCACTAGCATGGTTTAAATCATACTTATCTGACCGATATCAGTTTGTAGCAGTAAATGAAGAGATGTCTTATCGATCACAAGTTCAGTATGGCGTACCACAAGGCTCAGTACTAGGACCGCTGCTCTTCACTCTGTACATGCTACCATTAGGAGATATAATTAGGAAATATGGAATTAGCTTTCACTGTTATGCTGATGATACTCAGCTGTATATTTCTTCAAAACCTAACGAAACTTACCAATTCACAAAATTAACGGAATGCATAGCTGATATAAAAAATTGGATGACCAGTAATTTCCTTTACTAAATTCTGAAAAAACAGAGATTCTAATCATTGGACAAAAAACTTCCTCACCTAATAACCTAGAATACTGTCTAACACTTGATGGCTGCTCTGTTAAGTCTTCGACGTTAGTTAGGAACCTGGGTGTGCTCTTTGATACCAATCTTTCATTTGAAAGTCACGTGTCTAGTATCTGTAAAACCGCATTTTTCCATCTTAAAAATATATCTAAATTACGTCATATGCTCTCACTGACAAATGCGGAACAATTAGTTCATGCTTTCATGACCTCAAGGCTAGATTATTGTAATGCTCTACTGGGTGGTTGCCCTGCACGCTTATTAAACAAACTACAGCTAGTTCAAAATGCAGCCGCTAGAGTTCTTACCAGAACCAGTAAGTATGACCATATTAGCCCGGTTCTGTCAACACTGCATTGGCTGCCTATTAAACATCGTATAAATTTTAAAATATTGCTGATTACTTACAAAGCACTAAATGGTTTAGCTCCCCAGTACTTGAGCGAGCTCTTAACGCATTATAGTCCTTCACGTCTATTGCGATCTCAAAATTCTGGCCAGTTGATAATACCTAGAATATCTAAATCGACTGCTGGCGGTAGATCCTTTTCCTATTTAGCACCAAAACTTTGGAACAATCTTCCTAACACGGTCCGGGGAGCAGATACAGTCTGTCAGTTTAAATCTAGACTAAAAACACATCTCTTTGGCTTAGCATACACATAACACATTATAGATTTCTATAATTCAATGTTAGGCTGCATAGATTAGATCAGCCGGAACCGGGAACACTTCCCATAATTCCTGATGTACTTTGTACATCATAAGAAGGATGGCGTCTACGCTAATATTAGTCTCTCTGTTTATCCCGAGGTTTACCGCAGACCGCCAGATCCAGGGCATATCCAGATCTGATGAAGGACCATCACATGGACACGTCGACACGCATTATCAGGGCTGTGAAGGTCCATGGACACCTCACCACTCATCTCCTCACCGGCCGGATGACCCAACCCAACCAGATGAACTGGATAATATTGTGAAAGTTCTGATCCCATCTGACTCCTGACATTATGCTGCCTAACCCATAATCATACACTGTTTCGTTGGCCAAAGGAGGACTGGCCCCCCGACTGAGCCTGGGTTCTCCCAAGGTTTTTTTCTCCATTCTGTCACCTGATGGAGTTTTGGTTCCTTGCCACTGTTGCCTTCGCCTTTTGGCTTGCTTAGTTGGGGACATTTAATTTTCAATTGAACAATACTATTACAACATTGTTTTCCTGTTATCTCTGTAAAGCTGCTTTGAAACAATTTGTATTGTAAAAAGCGCTATATAAATAAAGGTGACTTGACTTGACTTGACATTACCGCTCCCCAGCCGGTGAGAGAAGCATCTGTCGAGATCACTACTCGATGGCAAAGAGCTCCCAACACCGGACCCTGGGTTAAGAACCAGTGTTTTTTCCATATCTCTAAGGCACGAAGGCATCGCCGCGTAACCTTGATCATACGAAACGGGTTTCCCCTCGGGGAGAACCCTCTGGTTCTGAGCCACCACTGTAAAGGCCTCATGTACAGCAGGCCAAAAGGTATCACGTTGGACGCTGCTGCCAGTAGACCCAACAGTCTCTCGAACTGTTTTACAGTGCGTGACTGACCTAGCTTTAGCTCTTTGATGGCTGACAGGATAGCAGCTACACGTACGGGCGACAGGCTGGCCCTCATCGTCACTGAATCCCATACCACACCAAGGAAAGTGGTTCTCTGTACTGGAGAAAGTACACTCTTCTTGGCATTGAGCCTCAACCCCAACATTCGTATATGAGCGAGAACGACACCTCGGTGTCGAACCGCCAACTGTTCTGATTCCGCTAGAATCAGCCAGTCGTCGATATAATTCAAAATGCGTATGCCCTGAAGCCTGAGAGGGGCTAAAGCTGCATCCATGCATTTCGTGAATGTGCGGGGTGACAGAGCTAGGCCGAAAGGAAGAACCCGATACTGGTATTCTTTGCCCCCGAAAGAAAACCTTAGGAACTTCCTGTGCTGAGGGAGGATGGAGATATGGAAGTATGCATCCTTTAGATCTATCGTGACGAACCAGTCCTCGGATCTGATTTGGGTCACGATCTGTTTGATGGTCAACATCTTGAACTTGAGTTTCTGAACTGACCGATTCAACAGGCGAAGATCTAAAATGGGACGCAACCCCCCATCCTTCTTTGGAACAATGAAATAACGGCTGTAAAAACCCGATTCTCTGTCGGGAGAGTACACCTGTTCTATAGCTTCTTTTGCTAACAGGGCCTTTACTTCCTGTTCCAATACCAGAGCCTGCTCGGGACGCACCACTGTGGGCAGCACCCCGCTGTAACGAGGAGGACGAGAACCGAACTGGATTCTGTATCCTATCTCTACAATCTGCAGGACCCAAGGAGAAATATTCGGCAGAAGTTTCCACGCTGCCAGAAAATTTACTAAGGGAACCAGCCTCTCGAGGCTGGTCTCTGGTGTTACTGAGAGAGCCAAATCTGGAGCCTGAAACATAATGGCAGGAACTACCTGACCTGACTGCTCTAAAGCCCCCCTCAGAGGGCGCGAAACCGATGCTGTGCCGCAACACAGCATCATTGACTCGCTGGAGACCACTGCGCCCTGAAGCACCGGAGGTGGCAGGGTTGGCAGGAGGGCCTCGTGAGGACCCCGAAGTGGAACGGGCACCGTGTGATGAGGTGAACACCACTCCACTTCGGTCGGGGCTGTCCCCACAGGCCTGGTGCCTAAGCATCAGGACCTTTTTTTTTTTTTTTTGAGCCGAAGCCTTCTTCGCCTGAAGAACGGTCCTCAGATCCGGCTTAGGCTTAGTCGACTTCGGTTGAGAGGGTTGCGTCTGTCTCCAATATCTACGTGGAGGTGCACGAGACGCAACACTCTCTTTTTGTTGCACACGATATGATGAGCTATGCGGCTGGGGCTGCTCACGCCCAGCATCCCCAGGGGGCTGGACACGGCGAGGGATAAACTTTTTAAATACATCAGACTGTTTTTTAGTCTCCTGGAACCTTTCCACTGCAGCGTGGACTGCGTCACCGAAGAGACCAGAGGGTTCAAGAGGAGCGTCTAATAAAAAAGTTCGATCTTTATCTTTAATCTCAGAAAGATTCAACCATAAGTGCCTCTCAGTGGCTACCAAAGCTGCCATAGACCGCCCAATAGCTCTAGCGGTCTCTTTAGTAGCCCTAAGAGAAAGATCGGTAGCCCTACGAAGTTCTCGAACATCGTCATGACTAACACCCTCACTGTTATCCAAATCCCCCAGCAGGTCAGCCTGATAAGCCTGGAGCAGCGCCATAGTGTGTAAGCACGCTCCAGCTTGACCTGCCGCCGCATAAGCTTTGCCCACTAAACTAGATGTAGTTTTTAGCGGTCTAGTGGGCAAAACTGGGGCTCTCATAGTCGATGCTGGACCAGGCGCGAGATAACTCGCTAAATTTTGCTCAGCCTGGGGCATCGATTCATAACCATATTCTTTTAGCCCTCTAATTCTTGAATAAGTGGTGGTTTGAGGGCTAAAAACACGAGATGAATATGGTTTATTCCAAGATCTAGATATCTCACTATGTAAATCAGGGAAAAATGGGAGCCCTCGTGGTGGACATAATGTGGCTGAAGAGAGAAATCGCTCATCTAACTTGCTTTTAGGGCGAGTGTTTTTATTCTCAGATGGCCATTCAATATTTAACTTCTCTACAGCTCGTGACATGACATCCACCAGCTCATCATACGCCGGGGAAATAAATTGTGTGTCTCTTTCCCCCGTGTGTGCATTCTCACTTTCAACACTCATAACATCAACTTCCTCAGAAGAAGAACAATGCAGAAAGGGAGAGTCTCTTCCCGGGCGGGAGAAACCGCAGAGCGTGCTTCCGACACCGGGAGAGGAGAGCTAGATCTCCCAGGAAGGGAAGGAGAAAAGGTCCGCGGACCCGTCTCGAACCCCTCTGCGAGATCTAACTGCGATCCCCAAGAATGCATTCTCCGCGTTGCCTCGGCAGACGCGGGTCCTGATCCTTGTGGATCGCGAGCCTGCCCACTCTGTTTATCAAAAAGTGACAGGCGGGATCTGAGCATGCGAAGCGGTAGCTTCTCACAATGCTGGCACTCAGCCCCCTCGAAGGCTGAGGCTGCATGCTCAAATCCCAAACAAATCACACAAAGCTCGTGTGTGTCCCCACCCGTTAAATAACGCGGGCAGGGAGGAACACACTGCTTGTAAACTTGTTTCGCCATAACGTTTCCAACAATATTGTAACAGACAACAATAAATAGACAGAGACAGTTTGACACAGATCGCTTGCTGAGGCACAGAAGCTAAATGCCGGCGAGCAGCGGAAGTGCTCTTATCCTTTCCTGGTTCATGACGTCACCCGCCCGTGACGCTCATTCTCTCATTCCATTGGACTAGTTGGCATAGATGCTTCAGACGCAATCACGCAAGAGGCGTTCCCACCGTGTCGTTTGACGCATCTCGAAGTTCCCTTTTTCGATAAAGGGAACTAGATGTTTTTTTACACAGCATGACATTGTTAGTTATTTGTCCCAGTTTTATATGTAATCTCCATGAAAACAAAAACATGCTCAAGTGCACCACACACTGTTTTCAGAGGAATTTACAGGCAGCGACACTCATACCCCTTTTCCACCAACAAGAACCGGGTGCTGGTTCAGAGCCAGAGTCAGAGTTGGTTCGGAGTTGGTTCGACTGACAAGCTTACTAAGAACCGGTTTGCCTTTCCACCGGCTTGAGAGCCACAAAAGAGCTAGATCTTACGTCACTGCATAAGTCTCATGTTGCCCAGCAACGCTAGTGCGGTAGCGCCAAACACAAACACACCAGGCTTGTTCGAGATGCATCGGCTTCTCGCAGATCGATCGCCGTATGACATCAAAGCACTGCGAAAGCGATCCAAAAGCACAAGGAGTCGTATGATCTCCAAACACTCCCGCAGCTCTGATCGGTCCGCGCCGCTCCGATGCATCTCGAACAAGCAATCAACAATAACGGACGTTGCGGGTACTATGGACGCTCATGGGTTTGCAAAAATACATCGGAATCCAACGCGTTTGTGCAGCTCGCCGTAACTTACATAGACGGATATAATAATCAAGCTGCTATTAGCTCGACTAGCTACTATTTAAAAATGGCGGTCACAAGTTTCTTGTTGGTCACGGTAACCCCGCCCCCAGCCCCTGACGCAAGCGGTTCTTACTTGGCTCCGTTCTAGACCAGCAATTATTTGGTGCTACTTAAGAACCACTTTTCCTGGTTCGGAGCTGGTGCTTTGCGTGTGGAAAAACAAAGAACCGAATTGAAACTAGGCTCTGGCTCCGAACCAGCACCAGCTCTGCCTTGGTGGAAAAGGGGTATCAGTGACACTGAGAAGATCTTCACTATCAAATCACAGTAACAGTAAACATGTCAGAAACTAACAGGGTTTGGGGGAAAATTGACACCAAAATCCCCCAAAAGACAATATATAGGTGCAAATGCCCCTGTAGGTTTTATATATATATATATATATATATATATATATATATATATATATATATATATATATATATATATATATATATATATATATATATATATATATATATTATATTTAACCACTTTACATGCAAAGAACACGGGCAGCCCAAGACTGTTGTTTATATTCACTGCTATTACCATTATAGGTTGATAATATTAGAGAGAAAGTTATAATTATGCAACCGTCTACTACAGTATCGCATCAGACGTTGTGCTCTAGACCCCCAGAGGAACAATTACTGGCAGTATTGCTATAGGAGAGGAAGAATTGTATAAACTCGTTAAATCATCCAATCGACAACATGTATGCTAGACCCTATACCAACTAAACTACTGAAAGAGACGCTTCCACAGGTCATAGATTTTTTTCTTAATATCATTAATTCATAATTTATCTGGGTCCAGGAGCTTTGACACAATTCAAACACTTGTTCTGTAATGTCAACAGATTTAAGTGAGCCAAACAATGAGAGATCCGAAATGAGACTTTGGTTCAGTCGTGAATCAGAAGAGATCAGACTGATATCAGACACATTCACACACACATGTGGGCGAGGCACATGCTGGCGTCTCTCTCCTGCGGGTGTGTGTGTGTGTGTGTTGTGAGAGAGAGAGAGATACACGGTTAGTAAAGCATGTCATTCTATCAACCAGCAGTGAAACGCTAGCCTGGCAAGCCAGACCTACATCAAGATGTTAGGTCTGGGAACTCACAATTGGCATACCTCAATCCGAGGGGCGGGATAAACGGTTGTCTTTCAATATCCCTCTGCACGCAATAGGATAGCGCTAACCAACCAGAGCAGAGAACGGCTGTGGCTGAGTAAGTCCCATGTGTTTTCCAACCAGCGAGCAGTGTTGGGGAAAGTTACTTTTAAAAGTAATGCATTACAATATTGCGTTACTCCCAAAAAAAGTAACTAATTGCGTTACTTAGTTACTTTTTATGAAAAGTAATGCGTTAAATTACTTTTGCATTACTTTTTCTCATTTGGGCTGGGCTTGCTTGTTTGTTTTTTAATAACAACAAAAAAAGTTCTATTTTTGGCAAATGTTAAGGCCCTTTCACACCAAAAGTGATAAATGCAAGGAAATGCATGTTTACTCCTGTACAGTAGAGGGCGCCGCTCAAACAAACTGTTCAGCCATTCTTCATTACAGAACAATAGGATACAGGAGAAGGAAGTTCAACACGCTTATTTCTACATCTAATCTTGAGTAATTTTTGCCTATTAGTATAGTTGAATTAGATAATTGAAGGTTAGCAGCATTGGTTAATAAATTGAGATTAAATACATAAAATATATTTGTGTAATTTACTATAGTTAATTATAAAAGTTTTGCATAAAATTCTGAGATTGCATTTTACTGTTTTTATTCATTTTGAGGAATGCTGAATGTTTTCCTGCAAGTGAGATGAGTAAATGCATGTTCATATTTAGTCTAGAACTACAATAAGCATCTTTACTCTGCACGCACACACACAAACACACACACACACACACACACACCCACACACACACACACACACACACACACACACACACACACACACACACACACACACACACACACACACACACACACACACACACACACACACACACACCACCTCCTCACTTTGTTTCTATCAATATGAGGACAGGAGAATTGTCAGTCCAAACATGTGAAAAAGTAACTAACGTTACTTATTTGAAAAAGTAACTCAGGTATTTTGTTGCAAATTGAAAAAGTAATGCGTTACTTTACTAGTTACTTGCAAAAGTAATCTGATTACGTAACTCAAGTTACTTGTAATGAGTTACCCCCAACACTGCCAGCGAGCTAGTTGATATATTAAACTTTTGCCGTATCCGGTCGTCAAAACTCCGAACACATCTTCCTTTTTTAAGAATGACTTAAGTTACGTTTTCTTAACTCCAAGTCCTCCAGAGTCGCGGCCAAATCCGATTCGAAAGACCGCTGTTCGCCAGCAGCATCTTCTTTGTTTTCAAGTAACGTTAGCAGGGAAATCACCTATGGAAATCACGCGGAACCGTCACATCTCTGCCGTCATTGTTAAGCCTGCCCACCAACTCTATACACGATGTGATTGGCCTGAGCAGAGTTTGGTTTTTCCAGCTCGAAAAGCCAACGGAGCGTTGCTAGACCACACTTTGCTTCAAAATAATTTTTGCTGCTGCTAGGGTGCGTCTAGATTTCTAGGCTAGTGAAACGCTTCATATAACACTAATTTAAACTAGAAAAAAAGTTTGATGAGACAAACTTTAAGTTGGCTTGAGAAAGCCGGACCAGAGAGTTTGAAGAAGTTTAAAGTAGTTTGAAGTTTGATAGATGAATTAGTTAGAAAGAAAGAATAGTTCTAAAAAAAGAAAACGATTGGTTAGAAAGAAAGGAAAGATTAGGTAGAAAGATAGATAGATTAGAAAGATAAATTAGTTAGAAAGAAAGAGAGAAAGATAGATTAGTTAGAAAGAAAGAAAGATAGATTAGTTTGAAAGAAAGAGATTAGTTAGAAAGAAAGAAAGATAGATAGATTAGTTAGAAAGAAAGAAAGAGATTAGTTAGAAAGAAAGAAAGAAAGAAAGATTAGTTAGAAAGAAAGAAAGAAAGATTAGATAGAAAAATAGAAAGAAAGATAGATTAGTTAGAATGAAAGATAGATTAGTTAGAAAGAAGTAAAGAAAGAAAGATAGATTAGTTAGAAAGAAAGGATAGATTAGTTAGAAAGAAGAGATAGTTAGAAAGAAAGAAATAGTTAGAGAAAGAAAAGATAGATTAGTTAAGAAAGAAAGATAGATTAGTTAGAAGAAAGAAAGATAGATTAGTTAAGAAAGAAAGATAGATTAGTTAGAAAGAAAGAAAGTAGATTAGTTAGAAAAGAAAGAAAGATAGATTAGTTAGAAAGAAAGAAAGATAGATTAGTTAGAAAGAAAGAAAGATAGATTAGTAGAAAGAAAGAAAGATAGATTAGTTAGAAAGAAGAAAGAAATAGATTAGTTAGAAAGAAAGATAGATTAGTTTAGAAAGAAAGAAAGATAGATTAGTTAGAAAGAAAGAAAGATAGATTAGTTAGAAAGAAAGAAAGATAGAAAGAAAGATGTTAGAAAGAAAGAAAGATAGATTAGTTAGAAAGAAAGATAGATTAGTAGAAGAAAGAAAGATAGATTAGTATAGAAAGAAAGAAGATAAGTTAGTTAGAAAGAAAGATAGATTAGTAGAATAGTAAGAAAGAAAGAAAAGAGATTAGTTAGAAGAAAGAAAGAAAGATAGATTGTTAGAAAGAAAAAGAAGATAGATTAGTTAAAAAAGAAAGATAGATTAGTTAGAAAGAAAGAAAGATAGATTAGTTAGAAAGAAAGAAGAAGATTAGTAGAAAGAAAAAGAAGATTAGTTAAAAGAAAGAAAGAAGATAGATTAGTTAGAAAGAAAGAAAGATTAGTTAGAAAGAAAGATAATAGATTAGTTAGAAAGAAAGATAGATTAGAGAAAGAAAGAATAGATAGTTAGAAAGAAAGAAGATTAGTTAGAAAGAAGAAAGATAGATTAGTTAGAAAGAAAGAAAGAAAGATTAGTTAGAAGAAAGATAGATTAGTTGAAGAAAGAAGATAGAGAAAGAGAAAGAAAAAGAAGAAGAAAAAAGAAGAAGAGAAAGAAAAATAAGATAGATTAGTTAGAAAGAAAGACAGATTAGTTAGAAAGAAGAAAGATAGATTTAGTAGAAAGAACAGAATAGATTAGTTAGA
>CM070818.1:64481119-64482392 GCA_036326025.1 Chrosomus eos
AAGATTATTAGAAGAAGAGAAAGAAAGAAAGTAGTTAGAAAGAAAGAAAGAAGAGATTAGTTAGAAAGAAGAAAGAAGAAGAAGAAGATAGTTAGAAGAAAGATAGTTAGTTGAAAGAGAAGAAGAAGATAATGATTGTTGAAAGAAAAGAAAGATAGATTGTTAAAGAAAGAAATAGTAGTTAGAAGAAGATAGATTGTTAGAAAGAAAAAGATAGTTAGAGAAAGAAAGTAGTTAGAAAGATAAGAAAGAAGATGATTAGAAAAAAGTTAGTAGAGAAAAGAAAAATTATTAGAAGAAAATGATTGTAATGAAGAAAGATAGATTAGTTAGAAAGAAAGAAGATTAGTAAGAAAGAAAGAGATTAGTTAGAAAGAAAGAAGGATAGATTAGTTAGAAAGAAAGAAAGAAGATATATTAGTTAGAATAAAGAAAGATAGATTAGTTAGAAAGAAAGAAAGATAGATTAGTTAGAAGAAAGAAAGATAGATTAGTTAGAAAGAAAGAAAGATAGATTAGTTAGAAGAAAGAAAGAAAGATTAGTTAGAAAGAAAGAAAGATAGATTAGTTAGAAAGAAAGAAAGATAGATTAGTTAGAAAGAAAGAAAGATAGATTAGTTAGAAAGAAAAGAAAGATAGATTAGTTAGAAAGAAAAAGATAGATTTGTTGGAATGAAAGAAAGATAGATTAGTTAGAAAGAAAGATTAGTTAGAAAGAAAGATAGATAGATTAGTTAGAAAGAAAGATAGATTAGAAAGAAAGATAGATAGATTCTTTAGTTAGAAAGAAAGACAGATTAGTTAGAAAGAAAGATAGATTAGTTAGAAAGAAAGAAAGTAAGAGATTAGTTAGAAAGAAAGACAGATTAGTTAGAAAGAAAGAAAGAAAAGAAAGAAAGAAAGATTAGTTAGAAAGAAAGAAAGTAAGAGATTAGAGATAATAGAAGAAAGATTTGTTAGAAGAAGAAGGAAGAAAGACAGATAAGTTAGAATGAAAGAAGTAGATTAGTTAGAAAGAAGGAGGAAAGAAAGATAGATTGATTGGTTGGAAAGAAGAAAAGAAAGATAGATTAGTAAAAAGAAAGGATAGATTAGTTAGTTAGAAAGAAAGATAGATAGATTAGTTAGAAAGAAAGACAGATTAGTTAGAATGAAAGAAATGATAGATTAGTTAGAAAGAAAGAAATATAGATTAGTTAGAAAGAAAGATAGATTAGTTAGAAAGAAAGAAAATAGATAGATTAGTTAGAAAGAAAGATAGATTAGTTAGAAT
>CM070818.1:64482492-64567492 GCA_036326025.1 Chrosomus eos
TCTTTCTTTCTTCTTTCTTTCTAACATTCTCTTTATTTTTTCTAACTAATCTGTCTATCTTTCTTTCTTTCTAACTAATCTATTTTTCTTCCTTTCTAACTAATCTATCTTTCTTTCTAACTAATCTATCTATCTTTCTTTCTTTCTAACGAATCTATCTTTCTTTCTAACTAATCTATCTTTCTTTCTTACTAATCTATCTTTCTTTCATTCTAACTAATCTATCTTTCTTTCTAACTAATCTATCTATCTTTCTTTCTAACTAATCTTTCTTTCTTTCTTTCTAACTAATCTATCTTTCTTTCATTCCAACAAATCTATCTTTTTCTTTCTAACTAATCTATCTTTCTTTTCTTTCTAACTAATCTATCTTTCTTTCTTTCTTTCTAACTAATCTATCTTTCTTTCTTTCTAACTAATCTATCTTTCTTTCTTTCTAACTAATCTATCTTTCTTTCTTTCTAACTAATCTATCTTTCTTTCTTTCTAACTAATCTCTTTCTTTCTTACTAATCTATCTTTCTTTCTAACTAATCTATCTATCTTTCTTTCTAACTAATCTATCTTTTCTTTCTAACTAATCTATTTTATTTCTTTCTAACTAATCTATCTTTTCTTTCTAACTAATCTATCTTTCTTTCTTTCTTTCTTTCTTTCTAACTATTCTCCTTATTTTTTCTAACTAATCTATCTATCTTTCTTTCTTTCTAACTAATCTATTTTTCTTCCTTTCTAACTAATCTATCTTTCTTTCTAACTAATCTATCTATCTTTCTTTCTTTCTAACGAATCTATCTTTCTTTCTAACTAATCTATCTTTCTTTCTTACTAATCTATCTTTCTTTCTAACTAATCTATCTATCTTTCTTTCTAACTAATCTATCTTTCTTTTCTTTCTAACTAATCTATCTTTCTTCTTTCTAACTAATCTATCTTTCTTTCTTTCTCTTTCTTTCTTTCTAACTAATCTCTTACTTTCTTTCTTTCTAACTAATCTATCTATCTTTCTTTCTAACTAATCTATCTTTCTTTCTTTCTTTTTAACTAATCTATCTTTCTTTCTAACTAATCTATCTTTCTAACTAATCTATCCTTTCTTTCTAACTAATCTATCTTTCTTTCTTTCTTTCTTTCCTTCTTTCTAACTAATCTTATCTTTCATTCTAACTAATCTATCTTTCTTTCTTTCTTTCTAACTAATCTTTCTTTCTTTCTTTCTAACTAATCTTTCTTTCTTTCTAACTAATCTTTCTTTCTCTTCTTTCTTTCTTTCTAACTAATCTCTTTCTTTCTTTCTAACTAATCTATCTATCTATCTATCTTTTCTTTCTAACTAATCTATCTTTCTTTCTTTCTAACTATTCTCTTTATTTTTTCTAACTAATCTATCTATCTTTCTTTCTTTCTAACTAATCTATTTTCTTTCCTTTCTAACTAATCTATCTTTCTTTCTAACTAATCTATCTATCTTTCTTTCTTCTTTCTAACGAATCTATCTTTCTTTCTAACTAATCTATCTTTCTTTCTTACTAATCTCTTTCTTTCATTCTAACTAATCTATCTTTCTTTCTAACTAATCTATCTATCTTTCTTTCTAACTAATCTATCTTTCTTTTCTTTCTAACTAATCTATCTTTCTTTCTTTCTAACTAATCTATCTTTCTTTCTCTTTCTTTCTTTCTAACTAATCTCTTACTTTCTTTCTAACTAATCTATCTATCTTTCTTTCTAACTAATCTATCTTTCTTTCTTTCTTTCTAACTAATCTATCTTTCTTTCTAACTAATCTATCTTTCTTTCTTTCTAACTAATTTATCTTTCTTTCTAACTAATCTATCTTTCTTTCTAACTAATCTATCTTTCTTTCTTTCTAACTAATCTATCTTTCTTTCTTTCTAAATAATCTATCTTTCTTTCATTCTAACTAATCTGTCTTTCTTTCTAACTAATCTATCTATCTTTCTTTCTAACTAATCTATCCTTTCTTTCTAACTAATCTATCTTTCTTTCTTTACTTCTTTCTAACTAATCTATCTTTCATTCTAACTAATCTATCTATCTTTCTTTCTTTCTAACTAATCTTTCTTTCTTTCTTTCTAACTAATCTTTCTTTCTTTCTAACTAATCTATCTATCTATCTATCTATCTATCTATCTATCTATCTATCTATCTATCTTTCTTTCTTTCTTTCTTTTTCTTTCTTTCTTTCTTTCTTTCTTTCTAACTAATCTCTTTCTTTCTAACTAATCTATCTTTCTTTCTTTCTAACTAATCTATCTTTCTCTCTTTCTTTCTAACTAATTTATCTTTCTAATCTATCTATCTTTCTACCTAATCTTTCCTTTCTTTCTAACCAATCGTTTTCTTTTTTTAGAACTATTCTTTCTTTCTAACTAATTCATCTATCAAACTTCAAACTACTTTAAACTTCTTCAAACTCTCTGGTCCGGCTTTCTCAAGCCAACTTAAAGTTTGTCCATCAAACTTTTTTTCTAGTTTTGAACTGTTCCAATGAAAGTCAATGGGATTTTTATGATTTTTAATATTAATTTTTAAGAAATCTGAAAGTCAAATCAGTCTGAAAAGATATAGCACACTAAGTCAGAACAGTTTGAAGGTCTGACCCGAGTTTGGAGTTTGTAGAGTTAAAGCTCTAGGACGAGTTAGAGTTTAAATTTTAGAGTCAGAAGAATAATAATAATAATAATAAGTTTAAATAGGATTTCAGTAAGTTGGCTTTCTCAAGCCAACTTAACTAGATTAAAAAGTTCGTCAAGACAAACTTTAAGTTGGCTTGTGAAAGTTTGGACCAGAAAGTTTAATTTTTAAAAAAAAAAAAGTAGTTTAAAGTTTAAATTAGTTTAAAGTTTAAATTAGTCTGATTTTTTTAAAGTAGTTTGAAGTTTAAATTAGTTTCAAGTTTAAAGTTTTAAAGTAGTTTAAAGTAGTTTAAAGTTTTAAATAGTTTAAAGTTTAATGTAGTTTAAAGTATATTTTTAGGTAATTTAAAGTTGCTAGGGTGTTTCTAGTGGGTTGCTAAGGTGTTCTGGGTGGTTGCTAGGGTGTTCTAAGGTATTTTGGGTGGTTGCTAGGGTGTTCTGGGTGGTTTCTAGGGTGTTCTAAGGTATTTTGGGGGTTGCTAGTGTGTTCTAAGGTATTTTGGGTGGTTGCTATGGTGTTGCTAGGGTGTTCTAAGCTATTTTGGGTGGTTGCTAGGGTGTTCTGGGTGGTTGCTATGGTGTTATAAGGTATTTTGGGTGGTTGCTATGGTGTTGCTAGGGTGTTCTAAGGTTTTATCGGTGGTTGCTAGGGTGTTCTGGGTGGTTGCTATGGTGTTCTAAGGTATTTTGGGTGGTTGCTATGGTGTTGCTAGGGTGTTCTAGGTATTTTGGGTGGTTGTAGGGTGTTGGTGGTTGCTAGGGGTTCTAAGTATTTGGTGGTGCTATGTGTTGCTAGGGTGTTCTAAGTATTTTGGGCGTTGCTAGGGTGTTTGGGTGGTTGCTAGGGTTCAAGTATTTTGGTGGTTGTAGGTGTTCTAGGTATTTTGGCGTGCTAGGTGTTCTGGTGGTTGCTAGGGTGTTCTAAGGTATGTGGTGTGATGGTTTGCAGGGTGTCTAAGTATTTTGGGCGTTGCTGGTTTCTGGGTGGTTGCTAGGTTTAAGGTTTTTGGTGGTCTTGGTGTTGTTAGGGTGTTCTAGGTATTTTGGGTGGTTGCTAGGGTGTTCTGGGTGGTTGCTTAGGGTGTTCTAAGTATTTTGGGTGGTTGCTATGGTGTTTGGCTAGGGTGTTCTAAGGTATTTTGGGTGGTTGCTAGGGTGTTTTGGGTGGTTGCTAGAGGTTTGGGTTGGGTTTCTGTGTTTGGTGTTTATGTATTTAGGTATTTTGGGTGGTTGCTTTGGTGTTGTTAGGGTTTCTAAGGTATTTTGGGTGGTTGCTAGGTGTTTGGTGGTTGCTAGGGTGTTCTAAGGTATTTTGGGTGGTTGCTTGGTGTTGCTAGGGTGTTCTAAGGTATTTTGGGTGGTTGCTAGGTGTTCTGGGTGGTTCTAGGTGGGGTTTCTAAAGTATTTTGGGTGGTTGCTAGGGTGTTCTGGGTGGTTGCTATGGTGAACTATTTATGAGTTTAAAAGTTTTATAAGTGTTGAATTCATGAGTTCATAAGTGTATGAATTCTGAAAGTTCATAAGTGTAGGAATTCATGAAAGTTCATAAGTTTATGAATTCATGAAAGTTCATAAGTTTTATGAGTTTTAAGTGTGATTTCATGAGTTTATGAGTTTTAGAGTTTAGTTTTAAAAGGTTAAGAGTTCAGAGTTTATTAATTTATGAGTTTAATTCATAAGTTGTATGAGTTTATACGTGTACGAGTTTAGAGTTTATGAGTTTAGAGTTTATGAGTTTAGAGTTATAAGTTTATGAATTTTGAGTTTTGAATTTTGAGTTTATGAGTTTAGAGTTTATGAGTTTAGAGTTTATAAGTTTTGAATTTTGAGTTTATGAGTTTAGAGTTTATGAGTTTAGAGTTTATAAGTTTATGAATTTTAGTTTATGAGTTTAGAGTTTATGAGTTTAGAGTTTATAAGTTTATGAGTTTATAGTTTATGAGTTTTAGAGTTTATGAGTTTATGAGTTTAGAGTTTATAATTTATAAGTTTAGAGTTTATGAAGTTTAGAGTTTATAAGTTTAAATGAGTCTAAGAGTTTAAGTTTAGAGTTTATTAATTTATATGAGTTTAAGAGTTTTAAGATTATATAGATAAGTTTCATAGATATATGAGTTTATTTGTTTAAAGAGTCTCAATGGCTCATATAGTGTATAGAATGCAGTTTGATTCAGTCTAGGGTCTTCAAGGTATTTAGATTTGATATTTTTGGCAGTTGGCCAGTTTGAAAATCTGAACATTCCGCAATGTTAAGTCAATGGGATTTTTTTCCGAGTTTGAGTCTTTTTTTATGAAAACCGTAAGTCCGACAGTTCGAAAAGATTATAGCAATTGAGTCAGAACAGTCTGATGTCCGTGCCGAGTTTGGAGTATGTGGAGTTAACGCTCTAGGAGAGATTGATATAGAAATTTAGCGACAGTAATAAGACAATTAATAATAACTAATTAATAATAGTTTAAGTAGGATTTCAGTAAAGTTGGCCTCACAAAGCCAACTTAATAAACTAGATTAAAAAGTTCGTCAAGACAAACTTTAAGTTGGTTGTGAAAGTTTGGACCAGAAAGTTTAATTTTTTAAAAAAAAAAAAAAGTTTTAAATTTAAATTATTTAAAGTTTAAATTAGTCTGATTTTATTTAAAGTAGTTTGAAGTTTAAATTAGTTTCAAGTTTAAAAGTTTAAAGTATTTTAAAAGTAAGTGTTAAAGTTTTAAATAGTTTAAAGTTTAATGTAGTTTAAAGTATATTTTTAGGTAATTTAAAGTTGCTAGGGTGTTTCTAGTGGGTTGCTAAGGTGTTCTGGGTGGTTGCTAGGGTGTTCTAAGGTATTTTGGGGTTGCTAGGTGTTCTGGTGGTTTCTAGGGTTCTAAGTATTTGGGGTTGCTAGTGTGTTCTAAGGTATTTTGGGTGGTTGCTATGGTGTTGCTAGGGTGTTCTAAGCTATTTTGGGTGGTTGCTAGGGTGTTCTGGGTGGTTGCTATGGTGTTATAAGGTATTTTGGGTGGTTGCTATGGTGTTGCTAGGGTGTTCTAAGGTTTTATCGGTGGTTGCTAGGTGTTCTGGGTGGTTGCTAGTGTTCTAAGGTATTTTGGGTGGTTGCTATGGTGTTGCTAGGGTGTTCTAAGGTATTTTGGGTGGTTGCTAGGGTGTTCTGGGTGGTTGCTAGGGTGTTCTAAGGTATTTTGGGTGGTTGCTATGGTGTTGCTAGGGTGTTCTAAGGTATTTTGGGCGGTTGCTAGGGTGTTCTGGGTGGTTGCTAGGGTGTTCTAAGGTATTTTGGGTGGTTGCTAGGGTGTTCTAAGGTATTTTGGGCGGTTGCTAGGGTGTTCTGGGTGGTTGCTAGGGTGTTCTAAGGTATTGTGGGTGGTTGCTATGGTGTTGCTAGGGTTGTTCTAAGGTATTTTGGGCGGTGTGCTAGGGTGTTCTGGGTGGTTGCTAGGGTGTTCTAAGGTATTTTGGGTGGTTGCTATGGTGTTGTTGGGTGTTCTAAAGGTATTTTGGGTGGTTGCTAGGGTGGTTCTGGGTGGTTGCTAGGGTGTTCTAAGGTATTTTGGGTGGTTTGCTATGGTGTTGCTAGGGTGTTCTAAGGTATTTTGGGTGGTTGCTAGGGTGTTCTGGGTGGTTGCTAGGGTGTTCTAAGGTATTTTGGGTGGTTGCTATGGTGTTGTTAGGGTGTTCTAAGGTATTTTGGGTGGTTGCTAGGGTGTTCTGGGTGGTTGCTAGGGTGTTCTAAGGTATTTTGGGTGGTTGCTATGGTGTTGCTAGGGTGTTCTAAGGTATTTTGGGTGGTTGCTAGGGTGTTCTGGGTGGTTGCTAGGGTGTTCTAAGATATTTTGGGTGGTTGCTAGGGTGTTCTGGGTGGTTGCTATGGTGAACTATTTATGAGTTTAAAAGTTTATAAGTGTATGAATTCATGAGTTCATAAGTGTATGAATTCATGAAAGTTCATAAGTGTAGGAATTCATGAAAGTTCATAAGTTTATGAATTCATGAAAGTTCATAAGTTTATGAGTTTATAAGTGTATGAATTCATGAGTTTATGAGTTTAGAGTTTATGTTTAAATGAGTAAGAGTTCAGAGTTTATTAATTTATGAGTTTAAGTTCATAAGTGTATGAGTTTATACGTGTACGAGTTTAGAGTTTATGAGTTTAGAGTTTATGAGTTTAGAGTTTATAAGTTTATGAATTTTGAGTTTATGAATTTTGAGTTTATGAGTTTAGAGTTTATGAGTTTAGAGTTTATAAGTTTATGAATTTTGAGTTTATGAGTTTAGAGTTTATGAGTTTAGAGTTTATAAGTTTATGAATTTTGAGTTTATGAGTTTAGAGTTTATGAGTTTAGAGTTTATAAGTTTATGAGTTTAGAGTTTATGAGTTTAGAGTTTATGAGTTTATGAGTTTAGAGTTTATAAGTTTATAAGTTTAGAGTTTATGAGTTTAGAGTTTATAAGTTTAAATGAGTCTAAGAGTTTAAGTTTAGAGTTTATTAATTTATTATGAGTTTAAGAGTTTAAGATTAGATAGATAAGTGTCATAGATATATGAGTTTATATTAGTTTAAATGAGTCTCAATGGCTCATATAGTGTATAGAATGGCAGTTTGATTCAGTCTAGGGCTTCAAGGTATTTAGATTTGAATTTTTGGCAGTTGGCCAGTTTGAAAATCTGAACATTCCGCAATGTTAAGTCAATGGGAGTTTTTTCCGAGTTTGATCGTCTTTTTTAGGAAAACCGTAAGTCCGATCAGTTCGAAAAGATATAGCAACTCGAGTCAGAACAGTCTGAGTGTCCGTGCCGAGTTTGGAGTATGTGGAGTTAACGCTCTAGGAGGAGATTGATATAGAAATTTAGCGACAGAATAATAATAATAATAATAATAATAAGTTTAAGTAGGATTTCAGTAAGTTGGCTCTCACAAGCCAACTTAATAAGTTTAAGTAGGATTTCAGTAAGTTGGCTCTCACAAGCCAACTTAATAACTAGAAAAAAAGTTTGATGAGACAAACTTTAAGTTGGCTTGAGAAAGCCGGACCAGAGAGTTTGAAGAAGTTTAAAGTAGTTTGAAATTTGATAGATGAATTAGTTAGAAAAAAAAGAATAGTTCTAAAAAAAGAAAACGATTGGTTAGAAAGAAAGGAAAGATTAGGTAGAAAGATAGATAGATTAGAAAGATAAATTAGTTAGAAAGAAAGAGAGAAAGATAGATTAGTTAGAAAGAAAGAAAGATAGATTAGTTAGAAAGAAAGAGATTAGTTAGAAAGAAAGAAAGAAAGAAAGATAGATAGATAGATAGATAGATAGATAGATAGATAGATAGATAGATAGATAGATAGATAGATAGATTAGTTAGAAAGAAAGAAAGAGATTAGTTAGAAAGAAAGAAAAGAAAGAAAGATTAGTTAGAAAGAAAGAAAGAAAGATTAGTAGATAGATAGATAGAATAGATAGATAGATAGATAGATAGATAGATAGATAGATAGATAGATAGATAGATAGATAGATTAGTTAGAAAGAAAGAAAGATAGATTAGTTAGAAAGAAAGATAGATTAGTAAGAAAGAAAGATAGATTAGTTAGAAAGAAAGATAGATTCGTTAGAAAGAAAGAAAGAAGAAAGATAGATTAGTTAGAAAGAAAGAAAGATAGATTAGTTAGAAAGAAAAAAATAGATTAGTTAGAAAGAAAGAAAGATAGATAGATTAGTTAAAAGAAAGATAGATTAGTTAAGAAAGAAAGAGTAGTTAGAAAGTATTAGAAAGAAAGAATAGATTAGTAAAGAAAGAAAGAGAAAAAAGAAAAAGAGAAGAAGTAGAAAGAAAGAAAGAAAGAAAGAGAAAGAAAGAAGAAAATAAGAAAAAGAATAAGAAGAAGAAAGAAAAGAAAGAAGAAGAAGAAAGAAAAAAGAAAAAAGAAATGGATTTGTTAGAAAAGAAAGAAAGAAAAAGAAAGAAAGAAAGAAAGAAAAAAAAAAGAAAGAAAGAAGAAAAAAGAAAAGAAAGAAAGAAAAAAAAAGAAAGATGGATTAGTTAGAAAAAAGAAAGAAAGATGGATTAGTTAGAAAGAAATATTGTTTTTTTAGAAAGAAAGATGGATTAGTTAGAAAGAAAGATAGATTAGAAAGAAAGAAAGAAAGAAAGAAAGAAAGATGGATTTGTTAGAAAGAAAGAAAGAAAGAAAGATGGATTAGTTAGAAAAAAGAAAGATTGTTTTTTTAGAAAGAAAGATGGATTAGTTAGAAAAGATGATTAGTTGAAAGAAAGAAAGAAAGAAAGAAAGAAAGAAAGAAAGAAGAAAGAAAGAAAAAAGAAGAAAAAAAAAGAAAAAGATGGATGGATTTAGTAGAAAGAAAGAAAGATGGATTAGTTAGAAAAATGAAAGAAATATGGATTAATATGAAAGAGAGAAAGAAAGAAAGATGGATTAGTTAGAATGAAAGATAGATTAGTTAGAAGTAAAGAAGAAAGATATGTTAGTTAGAAAGAATGAAAGATAGATTAGTTAGAAAGAAAGAAAGAAAGAATGTTAGTTAGAAAGAAAGAAAGTAGTTTCTTTCTTTGAGAGAAATATAGATTAGGTAGAAAAAGAAAGAAAAAAAGATTAGTAGAAAGAAAAAAATGATAGATAGTAGATAGATAGATAGATAGAGATAGATAGATAGTGTAGATAGATAGATAGATAGATAATAGATAGATAGATAGTAGATAGATAGATAGATGGATTAGTTAGATAGATAGATAGATAGATAGATAGATAGATAGATAGATAGATAGATAGATAGATAGATAGATAGATAGATAGATAGATAGATAGATAGATAGATGGATTAGTTAGAAAGAAAGAAAGATAGATTAGTTAGAAAGAGAGATAGATAGATTAGTTAGAAAGAAAGAAAGATTAGTTAGAAAGAAAGATAGATAGTTAGAAAGAAAGAAAGATAGTTAAGTAAGAAAAAAAGATTAGTTAGAAAGAAAGATAGATAGATTAGTTAGAAAGAAAGATAGATAGATTAGTTAGAAAGAAAGATAGATAGATTAGTTAGAAAGAAAGATAGATTAGTTAGAAAGATAGATAGAATAGTTAGAAAGATAGATAGAATAGTTAGAAAGAAAGAAAGAAAGAAAGATAGATTAGTTGGAAAGAAAAATATATTAGTTAGAAAGAAAGAAAGATAGATTAGTTGGAAAGAAAGAAAGATAGATTACTTACAAAGAAAACAATAGATTAGTTAGAAAAAGATAGATTAGTTAGAAAGAAAGATTAGTTAGAAAGATAGAAAGATTTGTTTGAAAGAAATGTAGATTGGTTAGAAAGTGAAAGAAAGATTAGTTAGAAAGATAGATAGATAGATTAGTTAGAAAGAAAGAAAGATAGATTAGTTAGAAAGAAAGAAAGATAGATTAGTTAGAATGAAAGATAGATAGATAGATTAGTTAGAAAGAAAGATAGATAGATTAGTTAGAAAGAAAGATAGATAAGAAAAAAGATTAGTTTGAAAGAAAGATAGATTAGTTAGAAAGAAAGATAGATTAGTTAGAAAGAAAGATAGATTAGTTAGAAATAAAAAAGATAGATTAGTTAGAACGATAGATAGATAGATTAGTTAGAAAGAAAGAAAGATAGATTAGTTAGATTAGTTAGAAAGAAAGAAAGATAGATTAGTTAGAAAGAAAGATAGATTAGTTAGAAAGAAAGATAGATTAGTAAGAAAGAAAGAGATTAGTTAGAAAGAAAGAAAGATAGATTAGATAAGAAAGAAGAAAGAAAGAAAGAAAGAAAGAAGGAAAAAAAAGAAAAAAAGAAAGATGGATTTGTTAGAAAGAAAAAGAAAGAAAGAAAGAAAGAAAGAAAGAAAGAAAAGAAAAGAAAAAAAGAAAGAAAGAGAAAGAAGAAAGAAAGAAAGAAAGAAAAAAAAGAAAGATGGATTAGTTAGAAAAAAGAAAGAAAGATGGATTAGTTAGAAAGAAATATTGTTTTTTTTAGAAAGAAAGATGGATTAGTTAGAAAGAAAGATAGATTAGAAAGAAAGAAAGAAGAAGAAAGAAAGAAAGAAAGATGGATTTGTTAGAAAGAAAGAAAGAAAGAAAGATGGATTAGTTAGATAAAAGAAGGAAAGATTGTTTTTTTAGAAAGAAAGATGGATTAGTTAGAAAGATAGATTAGTTAGAAAGAAAGAAAGAAAGAAAAGAAAGAAAGAAAGAAAAGAAAGAAAGAGAAAAAAGAAAGAAAAGAAAAAAGAAAGAAAAGATGGATGGATTTAGTAGAAAGAAAGAAAGATGGATTAGTTAGAAAAATGAAAGAAATATGGATTAATATGAAAGAGAGAAAGAAAGAAAGATGGATTAGTTAGAATGAAAGATAGATTAGTTAGAGTAAAGAAAGAAAGATAGATTAGTTAGAAAGAAAGAAAGATAGATTAGTTAGAAGAAGAAAGAAGATAGATTAGTTAGAAAGAAAGAAAGATTAGTTAGAAAGAAAGAAGATATATTAGTTAGAATGAAAGAAGATTAGTTAGAAAGAAAGAAAAAAGATATGTTAGTTAGAAAGAAAGAAAGATTAGTTTCTTCTTTGAGAGAAGATTAGGTAGAAAAAGAAAGAAAAAAGATTAGGTAGAAAGAAAAAGATAGATAGATAGATAGATAGATAGATAGATAGATAGATAGATAGATAGATAGATAGATAGATAGATGGATTATTTAGAAAGAAAGAAAGATAGATTAGTTAGAAAAGAGAGATATATAGATTAGTTAGAAAGAAAGAAAGATAGATTAGTTAGAAAGAAAGAAAGATTAGTTTTAAGAGAAAGATAAATAGATTAATTAGAAAGCAAGATAGATAGATTAGTTAGAAAGAAAGAACGATTAGTTAGAAAGAAAGATAGATAGTTAGAAAGAAAGAAAGATAGATAAGTAAGAAAAAAAGATTAGTTAGAAAGAAAGATAGATAGATTAGTTAGAAAGAAAGATAGATAGATTAGTTAGAAAGAAAGATAGATTAGTTAGAAAGAAAGATAGATTAGTTAGAAAGATAGATAGAATAGTTAGAAAGATAGATAGAATAGTTAGAAAGATAGATAGAAAGAATAGATTAGTTGGAAAGAAAGATATATAGTTGGAAAGAAAGAAAGATAGATAGATTAGTTGGAAAGAAAAATATATTAGTTAGAAAGAAAGAAAGATAGATTAGTTGGAAAGAAGAAAGATAGATTACTTAGAAAGAAAAAAATAGATTAGTTGAGAAAGAAAGAAAGAAGAGAAAGAAAGAAAGAAAAAAGAAAGAAAGAAAGAAAGATTGGTTAGAAAGAAAGAAAGATAGATTAGTTAGAAAGATATATAGATTAGTTAGAAAGAAATATACATTAGAAAGATAAATAGTTAGAAAAAGATAGATTAGTTAGAAAGAAAGATTAGTTAGAAAGATAGAAAGATTTGTTTGAAAGAAATGTAGATTGGTTAGAAAGAGAAAGAAAGATTAGTTAGAAAGATAGATAGATAGATTAGTTAGAAAGAAAGAAAGATAGATTAGTTAGAAAGAAAGAAAGATAGATTAGTTAGAAAGAAAGATAGATTAGTTAGAAAGAAAGAAAGAAAGATAGATTAGTTAGAAAGAAAGATAGATAAGAAAAAAGATTAGTTTGAAAGAAAGATAGATTAGTTAGAAAGAAAGATAGATAGATTAGTTAGAAGAAAGATAGATTAGTTAGAAATAAAAAAGATAGATTAGTTAGAAAGATAGATAGATAGATTAGTTAGAAAGAAAGAAAGATAGATTAGTTAGATTAGTTAGGAAGAAAGAAAGATAGATTAGTTAGAAAGAAAGATAGATTAGTTAGAAAGAAAGATAGATAGTTAGAAAGAAAGATAGATAAGTAAGAAAAAAAGATTAGTTAGAAAGAAAGATAGATAGATTAGTTAGAAAGAAAGATAGATTAGTTAGAAAGAAAGATAGAAAGAAAGATAGATTAGTTGGAAAGAAAGATATATTAGTTGGAAAGAAAGAAAGAAAGATAGATTAGTTGGAAAGAAAAATATATTAGTTAGAAAGAAAGATAGATTAGTTGGAAAGAAAGAAAGATAGATTAGTTAGAAAGAAAAAATAGATTAGTTAGAAAGAAAGAAAGAAAGAAAGAAAGGAAGAAAGAAAGAAAGAAAGAAAGAAAGAAAAGAAGAAAGAAAGAAAGAAGAATAAAGATTGGTTAGAAAGAAAGAAAGATAGATTAGTTAGAAAGATATATAGATTAGTTAGAAAGAAAGATACATTAGAAAGATAGATAGTTAGAAAAAGATAGATTAGTTAGAAAGAAAGAAGATTAGTTAGAAAGATAGAAAGTTAGAAAGAAGTAAAGATTAGTTAGAAAGAAAGATAGATTGATTAGAAAGAAAGAGAAAGAAAGATTAGTTAGAAAGAAAGAAAGATTAGTTTGAAAGATAGATAGTTAAAAACAGATAGATTAGTTTGAATGAAATATTAGTTAGAAAGATAGAAAGTTAGAAAGAAGTAAAGATTAGTTAGAAAGAAAGATAGATTGATTAGAAAGAAAGAGAAAGAAAGATTAGTTAGAAAGAAAGAAAGATTAGTTTGAAAGATAGATAGATAGATAGATAGATAGATAGATAGATAGATAGATAGATAGATAGATAGATAGATTAGTTAGAAAGAGATCGATTAGTTAGAAAGAGATAGATTAGTTAGAAAGAAAGATAGATTAGTTAGAAAGAAAGAAAGAAAGAAAGATAGATAGATAGATAGATAGATAGATAGATAGATAGATAGATAGATAGATAGATAGATAGATAGATAGATAGATAGATAGATATAGATAGATAGATTAGTTAGAAAGAAAGATAGATTAGTTAGAAAGGAAGATGATAGATAGATAGATAGATAGATAGATAGATAGATAGATAGATAGATAGATAGATAGATAGATAGATAGATAGATAGATAGATAGATAAGTTCATTAGTACATATAGAATGGGAGTTTAATTGAGTCCAAGGCTTTAGGGAATTTAGATTTGAGTTTATTTGGTGTAGACTACTGGGCCACCGTAGTCTTGGCTCATTTTGAACTGTTCCAATGAAAGTCAATGGGATTTTTATGATTTTTAATATTAATTTTTAAGAAATCTGAAAGTCAAATCAGTCTGAAAAGATATAGCACACTAAGTCAGAACAGTTTGAAGGTCTGACCCGAGTTTGGAGTTTGTAGAGTTAAAGCTCTAGGACGAGTTAGAGTTTAAATTTTAGAGTCAGAAGAATAATAATAATAATAATAACTAGAATGTACATTTCCAGGAGAAAATGTGAAATGGTGCTTGCAGTGGCAAAACTCGCCGCTCGGTTGCTAGGGTGTGGTACATGATTGCATACGACCAAACAACCAGATGTTCTGGTGCTGAGATATGGCTTATTCATGTGTTCAGGTGGTTGCTAGGCGGTTGCTAGGGTATTCTGGGTGGTTGCTAGTGCATTGCTAGGCGGTTGCTAGGGTATTCTGGGTGGTTGCTAGTGCATTGCTAGACGGTTGCTAGGGTGTTCTGGGTGGTTTCTAGGGCGTTGCTAGGCGGTTGCTAGGGTATTCTGGATGGTTGCTAGGCGGTTGCTAGGGTGTTCTGGGTGGTTGCTAGGCGGTTGCTAGGGTATTCTGGGTGGTTGCTAGGGCGTTGCTAGGTGGTTGCTAGGGTATTCTGGGTGGTTGCTAGGCGGTTGCTAGGGTGTTCTGGGTGGTTGCTAGGCGGTTGCTAGGGTGTTCTGGGTGGTTGCTAGGGCGTTGCTAGGCGGTTGCTAGGGTATTCTGGATGGTTGCTAGGCGGTTGCTAGGGTGTTCTGGGTGGTTGCTCGGCGGTTGCTAGGGTATTATGGATGGTTGCTAGGGTGTTGCTAGGTGGTTGCTAGGGTGTTCTGGGTGGTTGCTAGGCGGTTGCTAGGGCGTTGCTAGGCGGTTGCTAGGGTATTCTGGATGGTTGCTAGGCGGTTGCTAGGGTATTCTGGGTGGTTGCTAGGCGGTTGCTAGGGTGTTCTGGGTGGTTGCTAGGCTGTTGCTAGGGTGTACTGGGTGGTTGCTAGGGTATTGCTAGGCGGTTGCTAGGGTATTCTGGATGGTTGCTAGGCGGTTGCTAGGGTGTTCTGGGTGGTTGCTAGGTGGTTGCTAGGGTATTCTGGGTGGTTGCTAGGGCGTTGCTAGGTGGTTGCTAGGGTATTCTGGGTGGTTGCTAGGCGGTTGCTAGGGTGTTCTGGGTGGTTGCTAGGCGGTTGCTAGGGTGTTCTGGGTGGTTGCTAGGGCGTTGCTAGGCGGTTGCTAGGGTATTCTGGATGGTTGCTAGGCGGTTGCTAGGGTGTTCTGGGTGGTTGCTCGGCGGTTGCTAGGGTATTATGGATGGTTGCTAGGGTGTTGCTAGGTGGTTGCTAGGGTGTTCTGGGTGGTTGCTAGGCGGTTGCTAGGGCGTTGCTAGGCGGTTGCTAGGGTATTCTGGATGGTTTCTAGGCGGTTGCTAGGGTATTCTGCGTGGTTGCTAGGCGGTTGCTAGGGTATTCTGGGTGGTTGCTATGGTGTTACTAGGTGGTTGGTAGATTTCACAGATGGTTACTATGGAGTTTATATCATTTTCTTGGCATGATTTAACACTTAGCTAATCAATATTAGCATGT
Source organism: Chrosomus eos (assembly GCA_036326025.1). Taxonomy (NCBI): domain Eukaryota; kingdom Metazoa; phylum Chordata; class Actinopteri; order Cypriniformes; family Leuciscidae; genus Chrosomus; species Chrosomus eos. The sequence continues at coordinate 64,497,797 of CM070818.1, forward strand.
AGCTATTCACTGCTAGCATGTAGCAGCATGTAGCAAGTCCTGTTTGCTAGCATGAGTAAAAAGAGCCAACCCCCATCTCTATACGATGTTCTGGTGCTGAGATATAGGTCTTGCAAAACGGTTGCTAGGGTACTCTGTTTGGTTGCTAGGGAGTGGCTTGGCAGCTGCCAATCATTAAGCTCCAAAGTCAATGTGAATGTATAAACCAACCCCCATCTCTATACGATGTTTTGATGCAGAGATATAGGTCTTGCAAAATGGTTGCTAGGGTACTCTGTTTGGTTGCTAGGGAGTGGCTTGGCAGCAGCCAATCATGAAACTCCAAAGGCTGCTTGTCAGTATGAATGATATAAACCAACTCCCATGCCTCTGTGACATTCAGAATGGAAGATATCCCTCTTTGGATTTTGGTTGCTAAGGTGCTCGATAATGGTTGCTAGGGCGTGGCCAGTAAGTGTTGAGGTGATTCAGGATTGGCTGTTTGCTGGCCCGAGTCAAACGAGCCCACCCTCATGTTTCTATGACACTTATATCCTGAGATATCCCTTTGATCTCTTTTAATGGCGGTCTATGGAACTTGTTGCTAAGGAGCTCTAAATGGTTGCTAGGGCGTGGCTTGATAGCTTCACAATGATCTTGAGACACTGATTGGCTGTCTGAGTAAAATGAGCCCGCCCCTTTGTCTCTACGACACTGTGATCCAGAGTTATGTTCAATATAAAAGCGGTTTCTATGGTGTAGGACGGCCCATTTCATGGGCCGTCCTACACCATAGTAAGTCTATGGGGGCAACTTTGGGCAGCTCCTGCCCCTCAGGGGTGCAACTTTTACCCCACTGTGAGGTATGTTCTTACAGAGCCTGTAAGCCTCTTCAAATGTGGCAAATCACACATTTCTGTGAAATCTGAGCTCTGAGCTATGACTCTTCAAAGTTTTTCACCATGTTAAGTCAATGGGGTTTTTTGGGCAAATTTGGGCCACTCCTGCCCCCCAGGGGTGCAACTTTTACCCCATTTAGGGGTATATTCTTAAAGAGCCTGTCAGCCTCTTCAAATGTGGCAAATCACACGTTTCTGTGAAATCTGATCTCTGAGCTATGATTCGTCAAAGTTTTTCCCCATGTTAAGTCTATGCGTTTTTTTTGGGCCGTTTTTCGCCCCTGGGGCGAACATCGTACCCCCGATCGCTTATAAAAGTCATAGCACACCATTCCCGAACAGGCCGCACGTTTTGACACCTCATTCATGGGTCTGTGATAAAAACTGCGGGAGGAGTTACGCGCCGAAATTTGTGTGGAAGAATAATAATAATAAGTATGTGAGATAACAATACTGTTGCTTTGCCATAGGCAAGCACCATTAATAAGTTTAAATAGGATTTCAGTAAGTTGGCTTTCTCAAGCCAACTTAATAATAAGTTTAAATAGGATTTCAGTAAGTTGGCTTTCTCAAGCCAACTTAACTAGATTAAAAAGTTCGTCGAGACAAACTTTAAGTTGGCTTGTGAAAGTTTTGACCAGAAAGTTTGAAGAAGTTTAAAGTACTTTGAAGTTTAAATTAGTTTATAGTTTTAATTAGTTTAAAGTTTAAATTAGTTTGAATTTTAAAGTAGTTTGAAGTTTAAATTAGTTAAAAGATTAAATTAGTTTAAAGTCTAAAGTATTTTAAAGTTTAAATTAGTTTAAAGTTTAAATTAGTTTAAAGTTTAAAGTATTTAAAGTTTAAATTAGTTTAAAGTTTAAATTATTTTAAAGTTAAATTAGTTTAAAGTTTAGTTTAAATTTTAAGGTATAGTTTGAAGTCATTAAGTTGGCTTGAGAAAGCCAACTTACTGAAATCCTATTTAAACTTATTATTATTATTATTATTATTCTTCTGACTCTAAAATTTAAACTCTAACTCGTCCTAGAGCTTTAACTCTACAAACTCCAAACTCGGGTCAGACCTTCAAACTGTTCTGACTTAGTGTGCTATATCTTTTCAGACTGATTTGACTTTCAGATTTCTTAAAAATTAATATTAAAAATCATAAAAATCCCATTGACTTTCATTGGAACAGTTCAAAATGAGCCAAGACTACGGTGGCCCAGTAGTCTACACCAAATAAACTCAAATCTAAATTCCCTAAAGCCTTGGACTCAATTAAACTCCCATTCTATATGTACTAATGAACTTATCTATCTATCTATCTATCTATCTATCTATCTATCTATCTATCTATCTATCTATCTATCTATCTATCTATCTATCTATCTATCTATCTATCTATCTATCTATCTTCCTTTCTAACTAATCTATCTTTCTTTCTAACTAATCTATCTATCTATCTATCTATCTATCTATCTATCTATCTATCTATCTATCTATCTATCTATCTATCTATCTTTCTTTCTTTCTTTCTTTCTAACTAATCTATCTTTCTTTCTAACTAATCTATCTCTTTCTAACTAATCGATCTCTTTCTAACTAATCTATCTATCTATCACTATCTATCTATCTATCTATCTATCTATCTATCTATCTATCTATCTATCTATCTATCTATCTATCTATCTTTCAAACTAATCTTTCTTTCTTTCTAACTAATCTTTCTTTCTCTTTCTTTCTAATCAATCTATCTTTCTTTCTAACTAATCTTTACTTCTTTCTAACTTTCTATCTTTCTAACTAATATTTCATTCAAACTAATCTATCTGTTTTTAACTATCTATCTTTCAAACTAATCTTTCTTTCTTTCTAACTAATCTTTCTTTCTCTTTCTTTCTAATCAATCTATCTTTCTTTCTAACTAATCTTTACTTCTTTCTAACTTTCTATCTTTCTAACTAATCTTTCTTTCTTTCTAACTAATCTATCTTTTTCTAACTATTTATCTTTCTAATGTATATTTCTTTCTAACTAATCTATATATCTTTCTAACTAATCTATCTTTCTTTCTTTCTAACCAATCTTTCTTCTTTCTTTCTTTCTTTCTTTCTTTCTTTTCTTTCTAACTAATCTATTTTTTTCTTTCTAAGTAATCTATCTTTCTTTCTTTCCAACTAATCTATCTTTCTTTCTTTCTAACTAATATATTTTTCTTTCCAACTAATCTATCTATCTTTCTTTCTTTCCAACTAATATATCTTTCTTTCCAACTAATCTATCTTTCTATCTATCTTTCTAACTATTCTATCTATCTTTCTAACTATTCTATCTATCTTTCTAACTAATCTATCTTTCTTTCTAACTAATCTATCTTTCTTTCTAACTAATCTATCTATCTTTCTTTCTAACTAATCTATCTATCTTTCTTTCTAACTAATCTTTTTTTCTTACTTATCTATCTTTCTTTCTTTCTAACTATCTATCTTTCTTTCTAACTAATCGTTCTTTCTTTCTAACTAATCTATCTATCTTGCTTTCTAATTAATCTATTTATCTTTCTCTTAAAACTAATCTTTCTTTCTTTCTAACTAATCTATCTTTCTTTCTTTCTAACTAATCTATATATCTCTCTTTCTAACTAATCTATCTTTCTTTCTTTCTAAATAATCCATCTATCTATCTATCTATCTATCTTCATCTATCTATCTATCTATCTATCTATCTATCTATCTTTTTTCTTTCTACCTAATCTTTTTCTTTCTTTTTCTACCTAATCTTCTCTCAAAGAAAGAAACTAACTTTCTTTCTTTCTAACTAACATATCTTTCTTTCTTTCTTTCTAACTAATCTTTCTTTCATTCTAACTAATATATCTTTCTTTCTTTCTAACTAATCTTTCTTTCTTTCTAACTAATCTATCTTTCTTTCTTTCTAACTAATCTATCTTTCTTTCTTTCTAACTAACATATCTTTCTTTTTTTACTTCTAACTAATCTATCTTTCATTCTAACTAATCCATCTTTCTTTCTTTCTCTCTTTCATATTAATCCATATTTCTTTCATTTTTCTAACTAATCCATCTTTCTTTCTTTCTACTAAATCCATCCATCTTTTCTTTCTTTCTTTCTTTCTTTCTTTCTTTCTTTCTTTCTTTCTTTCTTTCTTTCTAACTAATCTATCTTTCTAACTAATCCATCTTTCTTTCTAAAAAAAACAATCTTTCCTTCTTTTATCTAACTAATCCATCTTTCTTTCTTTCTTTCTTTCTAACAAATCCATCTTTCTTTCTTTCTTTCTTTCTTTCTTTCCTAATCTATCTTTCTTTCTAACTAATCCATCTTTCTTTCTAAAAAAACAATATTTCTTTCTAACTAATCCATCTTTCTTTCTTTTTTCTAACTAATCCATCTTTCTTTTTTTTTTTTCTTTCTTTCTTTCTTTCTTTCTTTCTTTCTTTATTTCTTTCTTTCTTTTCTTTCTTTCTTTCTTTCTTTCTTTCTTTTTCTTTCTAACAAATCCATCTTTCTTTTTTTCTTTTTTTTTCCTTCTTTCTTTCTTTCTTTCTTTCTTTCTTTCTTATCTAATCTATCTTTCTTTCTTTCTAACTAATCTCTTTCTTTCTTACTAATCTATCTTTCTTTCTAACTAATCTATCTTTCTTTCTAACTAATCTATCTTTCTTTCTTTCTAACTAATCTAACTAATCTATCTTTCTTTCTTTCTAACTAATCTATCTATCTATCGTTCTAACTAATCTATCTTTTTTATTTCTAACTAATCTATCTTTCTTTCTAACTAATCTATCTTTCTTTCTAACTAATCTATCTTTCTTTCAAACTAATCTTTTTTCTTATCTATCTTTCTTTCTAACTAATCTATCTATCTTTCTTTCTAACTAATCTATCTATCTATCTTTCATTCTAACTAATCTATCTTTCTTTCTTTCTAACTAATCTATCTTTCTTTCTTTCTAACTAATCTATCTATCTATCTTTCTAACTAATCTTTCTTTCACTTTCTAACCAATCTACATTTCTTTCAAACAAATCTTTCTATCTTTCTAACTAATCTTTCTTTCTAACTAATCTATCTTTTTCTAACTAATCTATTGTTTTCTTTGTAAGTAATCTATCTTTCTTTCTTTCCAACTAATCTATCTTTCTTTCTTTCTAACTAATATATTTTTCTTTCCAACTAATCTATCTTTCTTTCTTTCTTTCTTTCTAACTATTCTATCTATCTTTCTAACTATTCTATCTATCTTTCTAACTAATCTATCTTTCTTTCTAACTAATCTATCTATCTTTCTTTCTAACTAATCTATCTATCTTTCTTTCTAACTAATCTATCTATCTTTCTTTCTAACTAATCTTTTTTTCTTACTTAACTATCTTTCTTTCTTTCTAACTATCTATCTTTCTTTCTAACTAATCTTTCTTTCTTTCTAACTAATCTATCTATCTCTCTTTCTAACTAATCTATCTTTCTTTCTTTCTAACTAATCCATCTATCTATCTATCTATCTATCTATCTATCTATCTATCTATCTATCTATCTATCTATCTATCTATCTATCTATCTATCTATCTATCTATCTATCTATCTATCTAACTAATCCATCTATCTATCTATCTATCTATCTATCTATCATTTTTTTCTTTCTACCTAATCTTTTTTTCTTTCTTTTTCTACCTAATCTATATTTCTCTCAAAGAAAGAAACTAACTTTCTTTCTTTCTAACTAACATATCTTTCTTTCTTTCTTTCTTTCTAACTAATCTATCTTTCATTCTTTCTAACTAACATATCTTTCTTTCTTTACTTCTAACTAATCTATCTTTCATTCTAACTAATCCATCTTTCTTTCTTTCTCTCTTTCATATTAATCCATATTTCTTTCATTTTTCTAACTAATCCATCTTTCTTTCTTTCTACTAAATCCATCCATCTTTTCTTTTTTTCTTTCTTTTTTTCTTTCTTTCTGTCTTTCTTTCTTTCTTTCTTTCTTTCTTTCTTTCTAACTAATCTATCTTTCTAACTAATCCATCTTTCTTTCTAAAAAAACAATCTTTCTTTTTTCTAACTAATCCATCTTTCTTTCTTTCTTTCTTTCTAACAAATCCATCTTTCTTTCTTTCTTTTCTTTCTTTCTTTCTTTCTTTCTTTCTAATCTATCTTTCTTTCTAACTAATCCATCTTTCTTTCTAAAAAAACAATATTTCTTTCTAACTAATCCATCTTTCTTTCTTTTTTCTAACTAATCCATCTTTCTTTTTTTTCTTTCTTTCTTTCTTTCTTTCTTTCTTTCTTTCTTTCTTTCTTCTTTTTCTAACAAATCCATCTTTCTTTTTTCTTTTTTTTTCCTTCTTTCTTTCTTTCTTTCTTTCTTTCTTCTTTCTTTCTTCTTTCTTATCTAATCTACCTTTCTTTCTTTCTAACTAATCTCTTTCTTTCTTACTAATCTATCTTTCTTTTTAACTAATCTATCTATCTTTCTTTCTTTCTAACTAATCTATTTTTCTTCCTTTCTAACTAATCTATCTTTCTTTCTTTCTAACTAATCTATCTTTCTTTCTTTCTTTCTAACGAATCTATCTTTCTTTCTAACTAATCTATCTTTCTTTCTTACTAATCTATCTTTCTTTCTAACTAATCTATCTTTCTTTCTTTCTAACTAATCTATCTATCTATCTATCTATCTATCTATCTATCTATCTATCTATCTATCTATCTATCTATCTATCTACTAATCTTTCTTTCTTTCTTTCTAACTAATCTTTCTTTCTTTCTTTCTTTCTAACTAATCTCTTTCTTTCTTTCTAACTAATCTATCTATCTATCTATCTATCTATCTATCTATCTATCTATCTATCTTCTATCTATCTATCTATCTATCTTTCTTTCTTTCTTTCTTTCTAACTAATCTCTTTCTTTCTAACTAATCTATCTTTCTTTCTTTCTAACTAATCTATCTTTCTCTCTTTCTTTCTAACTAATTTATCTTTCTAATCTATCTATCTTTCTACCTAATCTTTCCTTTCTTTCTAACCAATCGTTTTCTTTTTTTAGAACTATTCTTTTTTTTCTAACTAATTCATCTATCAAATTTCAAACTACTTTAAACTTCTTCAAACTCTCTGGTCCGGCTTTCTCAAGCCAACTTAAAGTTTGTCTCATCAAACTTTTTTTCTAGTTTTATGTTGCTACTGTGTTTCTAGTGGGTTGCTAGGGTGTTCTAAGGTATTTTGGGGGGTTGCTAGGGTGCTCTAAGGAATTTTGGTTGGTCGCTATGGTGTTGCTAGGGTGTTCTAAGGAATTTGCTAGGGTGTTTCTGGGTGGTTGCTATGGTGTTCTAAGGTATTTTGGGCGGTTTGCTAGGATGTTCTGGGTGGTTTGCTAGGTGTTCTAAGGAATTTTGGTTGGTCGCTATGGTGTTGCTAGGGTGTTCTAAGGAATTTTGGGTGGTTGCTATGGTGTTGCTAGGTGGTGTTCTAAGGTATTTTGGGGTGGTTGCTAGGGTGTTCTGGGTGGTTGCTATGGTGTTCTAAGGTATTTTGGGCGTTGCTATGTGTTGCTAGGTGTTCTAAGGTATTTTGTGTGGTTGCTAGGGTGTTGCTAGGGTGTTCTAAGTACTTGGGTGTTGCTATGGTGTTACTAGGGTGTTCTAAGGAATTTTGGGTGGTTGCTATGGTGTTTCTAGGGTGTTCTAAGGTATTTTGGGTGGTTGCTAGGGTGTTCTGGGTGGTTGCTATGGTGTTTTAAGGTATTTTGGGTGGTTGCTATGGTGTTGCTAGGGTGTTCTAAGGTATTTTGGGTAGTTGCTATGGTGTTCTAAGGTATTTTGGGTGGTTGCTAGGGTGTTCTGGGTGGTTGCTAGGGTGTTCTAAAGAATTTTGGGTGGTTGCTATGGTGTTGCTAGGGTGTTCTAAGGGATTTTGGGTGGTTGCTATGGTGTTCTGGGTGGTTGCTATGGTGTTCTAAGGTATTTTGGGTGGTTGCTATGGTGTTGCTAGGGTGTTCTAAGGTATTTTGGGGGGTTGCTAGGGTATTCGGGGTGGTTGCTAGGGTGTTCTAATGTATTTTGGGTAGTTGCTAGGGTGTTCTGGGTGGTTGCTATGGTGTTTTAAGGTATTTTGGGTGGTTGCTATGGTGTTGCTAGGGTGTTCTAAGGTATTTTGGGTAGTTGCTATGGTGTTCTAAGGTATTTTGGGTGGTTGCTAGGGTGTTCTAAAGAATTTTGGGTGGTTGCTATGGTGTTGCTAGGGTGTTCTAAGGTATTTTGGGTGGTTGCTAGGGTGTTCTGGGTGGTTGCTATGGTGTTCTAAGGTATTTTGGGTGGTTGCTATGGTGTTGCTAGGGTGTTCTAATGTATTTTCGGTGGTTGCTAGGGTGTTCTAAGGTATTTTGGGGGGTTGCTAGGGTGTTCTAAGAAATTTTGGGTGGTTGCTATGGTGTTGCTAGGGTGTTCTAAGGTATTTTGGGTGGTTGCTAGGGTGTTCTGGGTGGTTGCTATGGTGTTCTAAGGTATTTTGGGCGGTTGCTAGGTTGTTCTAAGGTGTTTTGGGTGGTTGCTAGGGTGTTCTGGGTGGTTTGCTAGGGTGTTCTAAGGTATTTTGTGTGGTTGCTATGGTGTTGCTAGGGTGTTCTATGGTATTTTGGGTGGTTGCTAGGGTGTTCTGGGTGGTTACTAGGGTGTTCTAATGTATTTTGGGTGGTTTCTAGGGTGTTCTGGGTGGTTGAACTACTTATGAGTATGTTCATAAGTATATGATTTCATATGAGTTTAGAGTTTATAAGTTTATGAGTTTAGAGTTTATGAGTTTAGAGTTTATGAGTTTATAAGTTTATGAGTTTAGTTTATGAGTTTATGAGTTTATGAGTTTAGAGTTTAGAGTTTATAAGTTCATGAGTTTATGAGTTTAGAGTTTATAAGTTCATGAGTTTAGAGTTTAGAGTTTATTAATTTATTATGAGTTTAAGAGTTTAAGATTAGATAGATAAGTGTCATAGATAGATGAGTTTATTAGTTTAAATGAGTCTCAATGGCTCATATAGTGTATAGAATGGCAGTTTGATTTAGTCTAGGGCTTCAAGGTATTTAGATTTGAATTTTTGACAGTTGGGGAGTTTGAAAATCTGAACATTCCGCAATGTTAAGTCAATGGGAGTTTTTTCCGACTTTGATCGTCATTTTTAGGAAAACCGTAAGTCCGATCAGTCTGAAAAGATATAGCACACCGAGTCAGAACAGTCTGAGTGTCCGTGCCGAGTTTGGAGTATGTGGAGTTAAAGCTCTAGGAGGAGTTAGAGTTGTAAATTTTAGTCTCAGAAAAAGAATAATAATAATAATAATAATAAGTTTAAATAGGATTTCACTAAGTTGGCTCTCACAAGCCAACTTAACTAGATTAAAAAGTTCGTCAAGACAAACTTTAAGTTGGCTTGTGAAAGTTTGGACCAGAAAGTTTAAATTTTTAAAAAAAAAAGTAGTTTAAAGTTTAAATTAGTTTAAAGTTTAAATTAATCTGATTTTTTAAAGTAGTTTGAAGTTTAAATTAGTTTAAAGTTTAAATTAAAATAGTTTAAAGTAGTTTAAAGTTTAAATTGAAGTAGTTTAAAGTAGTTTAAAGTTTTAAAGTAGTTTAAAGTAGTTTAAAGTTTTAAATAGTTTAAAGTTTAATGTAGTTTAAAGTATATTTTTAGGTAATTTAAAGTTGCTAGGGTGTTTCTAGTGGGTTGCTAAGGTGTTCTGGGTGGTTGCTATGGTGTTGCTAGGGTTTTCTAAGGTATTTTGGGTGGCTGCTAGGGTGTTCTAAGGTATTTTGGGTGGTTGCTAGGGTGTTCTAAGGTATTTAGGGTGGTTGTTATGGTGTTGCTAGGGTGTTCTAAGGTATTTTGGGTGGTTGCTAGGGTGTTCTGGGTGGTTGCTAGGGTGTTCTAAGGTATTTTGGGTGGTTGCTAGGGTGTTCTGGGTGGTTGCTATGGTGTTCTAAGGTATTTTGGGTGGTTGCTATGGTGTTGCTAGGTTGTTCTAAGGTATTTTGGGTGGTTGCTAGGGTGTTCTGGGTGGTTGCTAGGGTGTTCTAAGGTATTTTGGGTGGTTGCTATGGTGTTGCTAGGGTGTTCTAAGGTATTTTGGGTGGTTGCTATGGTGTTGCTAGGGTGTTCTAAGGTATTTTGGGTGGTTGCTAGGGTGTTCTGGGTGGTTTGCTATGGTGTTCTAATGTATTTTGAGTGGTTGCTATGGTGTTGTTAGGGTGTTCTAAGGTATTTTGGGTGGTTGCTGGTAGGGTGTTCTAAGGTATTTTGGGGGTTGCTATGGTGTTGCTAGGGTGTTTCTAAGGTATTTTGAGTGGTTGCTAGGGTGTTCTGGGTGGTTGCTATGGTGTTCTAAGGTATTTTGGGCGGTTGCTATGGTGTTGCTAGGGTGTTCTAAGGTATTTTGGGTGGTTGCTAGGGTGTTCTGGGTGGTTGCTAGGGTGCTCTAAAGTATTTTGGGTGGTTGCTATGGTGTTGCTAGGTTGTTCTAAGGTATTTTGGGTGGTTGCTAGGGTGTTCTGGGTGGTTGCTAGGGTGTTTTTAAGGTATTTTGGGTGGTTGCTATGGTGTTGCTAGGGTGTTTCTAAGGTATTTTGGGTGGTTGCTATGGTGTTGCTAGGGTGTTCTAAGGTATTTTGGGTGGTTGCTAGGGTGTTCTGGGTGGTTGCTATGGTGTTCTAAGGTATTTGAGTGGTTGCTATGGTGTTGTTAGGGTGTTCTAAGGTTATTTTGGGTGGTTGCTAGGGTGTTCTAAGGTATTTTGGGGGTTGCTAGCGTGTTCTAAGGAATTTTGGGTGGTTGCTATGGTGTTGCTAGGGTGTTCAAAGGTATTTTGAGTGGTTGCTAGGGTGTTCTGGGTGGTTGCTATGGTGTTCTAAGGTATTTTGGGCGGTTGCTATGGTGTTGCTAGGGTGTTCTAAGGTATTTTGAGTGGTTGCTAGGGTGTTCTGGGTGGTTGCTAGGGTGTTCTAAGGTATTTTGGGTGGTTGCTAGGGTGTTCTGTGTGGTTGCTATGGTGAACTATTTATGATTTTAAAAGTTCATAAGTGTATGAATTCATGAAAGTTCATAAGTGTATGAATTCATGAAAGTTCATAAGTTTATGAGTTTATAAGTGTATGAATTCATGAGTTTATGAGTTTAGAGTTTGTTTAAATGAGTAAGAGTTCAGAGTTTATTAATTTATGAGTTTAAGTTCATAAGTGTATGAATTCATGAGTTCATAAGTGTATGAGTTCATAAGTGTATGATTTCATGAGTTTAGAGTTTATAAGTTTATGAGTTGATGAGTTCATAAGTATGAATTCATGAGTTTATGAGTTTAGAGTTTGTTTAAATGAGTAAGAGTTCAGTTTATTAATTTATGAGTTTAAGTTCATGAGTTTATGAATTCATGAGTTCATAAAAGTGTTTGAGTTTATACGTGTACGAGTTTATGAGTTTAGAGTTTATAAGTTTAAATGAGTTTAGAGTTTATAAGTTTATAAGTTTATCAGTTTATAGTTTATGAGTTTAAATGAGTTTAGAGTTTATAAGTTTAAATGAGTCTAAGAGTTTAAGTTTAGAGTTTTATTAATTTATTATGAGTTTAAGAGTTTAAGATTAGATGGATAAGTGTCATAGATAGATGAGTTTAATAGTTTAAATGAGTCTCAATGGCTCATATAGTATATAGAATGGCAGTTTGATTTAGTCTAGGGCTTCAAGGTATTTAGATTTGAATTTTTGACAGTTGGGGAGTTTGAAAATCTGAACATTCCGCAATGTTAAGTCAATGGGAGTTTTTTCCGACTTTGATCGTCATTTTTAGGAAAACCGTAAGTCCGATCAGTCTGAAAAGATATAGCACACCGAGTCAGAACAGTTTGAGTGTCCGTGCCGAGTTTGGAGTATGTGGAGTTAAAGCTCTAGGAGGAGTTAGAGTTGTAAATTTTAGTCTCAGAAAAAGAATAATAATAATAAGTTTAAATAGGATTTCAGTAAGTTGGCTCTCACAAGCCAACTTAACTAGATTAAAAAGTTCGTCGAGACAAACTTTAAGTTGGCTTGTGAAAGTTTGGACCAGAAAGTTTGAAGAAGTTTAAAGTACTTTGAAGTTTAAATTAGTTTATAGTTTTAATTAGTTTAAAGTTTAAATTAATTTGAATTTTAAAGTAGTTTGAAGTTTAAATTAGTTCAAAGTTTAAATTAGTTTAAAGTCTGAAGTATTTTAAAGTTTAAATTAGTTTAAAGTTTAAATGAGTTTAAAGTTGAAAGTAGTTTGAAGTTTAAATTATTTTAAAGTTAAATTAGTTTAAAGTTTAGTTTAAATTTTAAGGTATAGTTTGAAGTCATTTAATGTTGCTACTGTGTTTCTAGTGGGTTGCTAGGGTGTTCTAAGCTATTTTGGGGGGTTGCTAGGGTGTTCTAAGGTATTTTGGTTGGTTGCTATGGTGTTGCTAGGGTGTTCTAAGGTATTTTGGTTGGTTGCTATGGTGTTGCTAGGGTGTTCTAAGGTATTTTGGGTGGTTGTTAGGGTGTTCTGGGTGGTTGCTATGGTGTTCTGAGGTATTTTGAGCAGTTGCTATGGTGTTGCTAGGGTAATCTAAGGTATTTTGGGTGGTTGCTAGGGTGTTCTGGGTGGTTGCTAGGGTGATCTAAGGTATTTTGGTTGGTTGCTAGGGTGTTGCTAGGGTGTTCTAAGGTATTTTGGTTGGTTGCTAGGGTGTTGCTAGGGTGTTCTAAGGTATTTTGGGCTGTTGCTAGGGTGTTGCTAGGGTGTTCTAAGGTATTTTGGGTGGTTGCTATGGTGTTGCTAGGGTGTTCAGAGGTATTTTGGGGGGTTGCTATGGTGTTGCTAGGGTGTTCTAAGGTATTTTGGGTGGTTGCTATGGTGTTGCTAGGGTGTTCTAAGGTATTTTGGGCGGTTGCTAGGGTGTTCTGGGTGGTTGCTAGGGTGTTCTAAGGTGTTTTGGTTGGTTGCTATGGTGTTGCTAGGGTGTTCTAAGGTATTTTGGGTGGTTGCTATGGTGTTGCTAGGGTGTTCTAAGGTATTTTGGGTGGTTGCTAGGGTGTTCTGGGTGGTTGCTATGGTGTTCTAAGGTATTTTGAGTGGTTGCTATGGTGTTGTTAGGGTGTTCTAAGGTATTTTGGGTGGTTGCTAGGGTGTTCTAAGGTATTTTGGGGGTTTGCTAGCGTGTTCTAAGGAATTTTGGGTGGTTGCTATGGTGTTGCTAGGTGTTCAAAGGTATTTTGGGTGGTTGCTAGGGTGTTCTGGTGGTTGCTATGGTGTTCTAAGGTATTTTGGGCGGTTGCTATGGTGTTGCTAGGGTGTTCTAAGGTATTTTGGGTGGTTGCTAGGGTGTTCTGGGTGGTTGCTAGGGTGTTCTGGGTGGTTGCTATGGTGAACTATTTATGATTTTAAAAGTTCATAAGTGTATGAATTCATGAAAGTTCATAAGTGTATGAATTCATGAAAGTTCATAAGTTTATGAGTTTATAAGTGTATGAATTCATGAGTTTATGAGTTTAGAGTTTGCTTAAATGAGTAAGAGTTCAGAGTTTATTAATTTATGAGTTTAAGTTCATAAGTGTATGAATTCATGAGTTCATAAGTGTATGAGTTTATATGTGTACGAGTTTATGAGTTTTAGAGTTTATAAGTTTATGAGTTCATAAGTGTATGATTTCATGAGTTTATGAGTTTAGAGTTTGTTTAAATGAGTAAGAGTTCAGTTTATTAATTTATGAGTTTAAGTTCATGAGTTTATGAATTCATGAGTTCATAAAAGTGTATGAGTTTATACGTGTACGAGTTTATGAGTTTAGAGTTTATAAGTTTAAATGAGTCTAAGAGTTTAAGTTTAGAGTTTTATTAATTTATTATGAGTTTAAGAGTTTAAGATTAGATAGATAAGTGTCATAGATAGATGAGTTTAATAGTTTAAATGAGTCTCAATGGCTCATATAGTATATAGAATGGCAGTTTGATTTAGTCTAGGGCTTCAAGGTATTTAGATTTGAATTTTTGACAGTTGGGGAGTTTGAAAATCTGAACATTCCGCAATGTTAAGTCAATGGGAGTTTTTTTTCCGACTTTGATCGTCATTTTTAGGAAAACCGTAAGTCCGATCAGTCTGAAAAGATATAGCACACCGAGTCAGAACAGTTTGAGTGTCCGTGCCGAGTTTGGAGTATGTGGAGTTAAAGCTCTAGGAGGAGTTAGAGTTGTAAATTTTAGTCTCAGAAAAAGAATAATAATAATAAGTTTAAATAGGATTTCAGTAAGTTGGCTTTCTCAAGCCAACTTAACTAGATTAAAAAGTTCGTCGAGACAAACTTTAAGTTGGCTTGTGAAAGTTTGGACCAGAAAGTTTGAAGAAGTTTAAAGTACTTTGAAGTTTAAATTAGTTTATAGTTTTAATTAGTTTAAAGTTTAAATTAGTTTGAATTTTAAAGTAGTTTGAAGTTTAAATTAGTTCAAAGTTTAAATTAGTTTAAAGTCTGAAGTATTTTAAAAGTTTAAATTAGTTTAAAGTTTAAATGAGTTTAAAGTTGAAAGTAGTTTGAAGTTTAAATTATTTTAAAGTTAAATTAGTTTAAAGTTTAGTTTAAATTTTAAGGTATAGTTTGAAGTCATTTAATGTTGCTACTGTGTTTCTAAGTGGGTTGCTAGGGTGTTCTAAGGTATTTTGGTTGGTTGCTATGGTGTTGCTAGGGTGTTCTAAGGGATTTTGGGTGGTTGTTAGGGTGTTCTGGTGTTGCTATGGTGTTCTGAGGTATTTTGAGCAGTTGCTATGGTGTTGCTAGGTAATCTAAGGTATTTTGGGTGGTTGCTAGGGTGTTCTGGGTGGTTGCTAGGTGATCTAAGTATTTTGGTTGGTTGCTAGGTGTTGCTAGGGTTTCTAAGGTATTTTGGTTGGTTGCTAGGGTGTTGCTAGGGTGTCCTAAGTATTTTGGGCTGTTGCTAGGGTGTTGCTAGGGTGTTCTAAGGTATTTTGGGTGGTTGCTATGGTGTTGCTAGGGTGTTCAAGGTATTTTGGGGGTTGCTAGGTTTGCTAGGTGTTCTAAGGTATTTGGGTGGTTGCTATGGTGTTGCTAGGGTGTTCTAAGGTATTTTGGGCGGTTGCTAGGGTGTTCTGGTGGTTGCTAGGGTGTTCTAAGGTGTTTTGGTTGTTGCTATGGTGTTGCTAGGGTGTTCTAAGGTATTTTGGGTGGTTGCTATGGTGTTGCTAGGGTGTTCTAAGGTATTTTGGGTGGTTGCTAGGTGTTCTGGGTGGTTGCTATGGTGTTCTAAGGTATTTTGAGTGGTTGCTATGGTGTTGTTAGGGTGTTCTAAGGTATTTTGGGTGGTTTGCTAGGGTGTTCTAAGGTATTTTGGGGGTTGCTAGCGTGTTCTAAGGAATTTTGGGTGGTTGCTATGGTGTTGCTAGGGTGTTCAAAGGTATTTTGGGTGGTTGCTAGGGTGTTCTGGGTGGTTGCTATGGTGTTCTAAGGTATTTTGGGCGGTTGCTATGGTGTTGCTAGGGTGTTCTAAGGTATTTTGGGTGGTTGCTAGGTGTTCTGGGTGGTTGCTAGGTGTTTCTAAGGTATTTTGGGTGGTTGCTAGGGTGTTCTGGGTGGTTGCTATGGTGAACTATTTATGATTTTAAAAGTTCATAAGTGTATGAATTCATGAAAGTTCATAAGTGTATGAATTTCATGAAAGTTCATAAGTTTATGAGTTTATAAGTGTATGAATTCATGAGTTTATGAGTTTAGAGTTTGTTTAAATGAGTAAGAGTTCAGAGTTTATTAATTTATGAGTTTAAGTTCATAAGTGTATGAATTCATGAGTTCATAAGTGTATGATTTATATGTGTACGAGTTTATGAGTTTAGAGTTTATAAGTTTTGAGTTCATAAGTGTATGATTTCATGAGTTTAGAGTTTATAAGTTATATGAGTTGATGAGTTCATAAGTGTATGAATTCATGAGTTTATGAGTTTAGAGTTTGTTTAAATGAGTAAGAGTTCAGTTTATTAATTTATGAGTTTAAGTTCATGAGTTTATGAATTCATGAGTTCATAAAAGTGTATGAGTTTATACGTGTACGAGTTTATGAGTTTAGAGTTTATAAGTTTAAATGAGTCTAAGAGTTTAAGTTTAGAGTTTTATTAATTTATTATGAGTTTAAGAGTTTAAGATTAGATGGATAAGTGTCATAGATATATGAGTTTATTAGTTTAAATGAGTCTCAATGGCTCATATAGTGTATAGAATGGCAGTTTGATTTAGTCTAGGGCTTCAAGGTATTTAGATTTGAATTTTTGACAGTTGGGGAGTTTGAAAATCTGAACATTCCGCAATGTTAAGTCAATGGGAGTTTTTTTCCGACTTTGATCGTCATTTTTAGGAAAACCGTAAGTCCGATCAGTCTGAAAAGATATAGCACACCCGAGTCAGAACAGTTTGAGTGTCCGTGCCGAGTTTGGAGTATGTGGAGTTAAAGCTCTAGGAGGAGTTAGAGTTGTAAATTTTAGTCTCAGAAAAAGAATAATAACTAGATTAAAAAGTTCGTCAAGACAAACTTTAAGTTGGCTTGTGAAAGTTTGGACCAGAAAGTTTAATTTTTTAAAAAAAAAAAGTAGTTTAAAGTTTAAATTAGTTTAGTTTAAATTAGTCTGATTTTTTAAAGTAGTTTGAAGTTTAAATTAGTTTCAAGTTTAAATTAAAATAGTTTAAAGTAGTTTAAAGTTTAAATTGAAGTAGTTTAAAGTAGTTTAAAGTAGTTTAAAGTAGTTTAAAGTAGTTTAAAGTAGTTTAAAGTTTTAAAGTAGTTTAAAGTAGTTTAAAGTTTTAAATAGTTTAAAGTTTAATGTAGTTTAAAGTATATTTTTAGGTAATTTAAAGTTGCTAGGGTGTTTCTAGTGGGTTGCTAAGGTGTTCTGGGTGGTTGCTAGGGTGTTCTGGGTGGTTGCTAAGGTATTTTGTTTGGTTGCTAGGGCGTTCTGGTTGGTTTTTAGGCGGTTGCTATGATGTTCTGGGTGGTTGTTAGGCAGTTGCTAGGGTGTTCTGGATGGTTGCTATGGTGTTGCTAGGGTGTTCTAAGGTTTTTTGGGTGGTTGCTAGGGTGATGTGGGTGGTTGCTAGGGTATTATAAGGAATTTTGGGTGGTTGCTAGGGTGTTCTGGGTGGTTGCTATGGTGTTGCTAGGGTGTTCTAAGGTATTTTGGGTGGTTGCTAGGGTTTCTGGGTGGTTGCTAGGGTGTTCTAAGGTATTTTGGGTGGTTGCTAGGGTTTTCTGGGTGGTTGCTATGGTGTTGCTAGGGTGTTCTAAGGTATTTTGGGTGGTTGCTAGGGTGTTCTGGGTGGTTGCTAGGGTGTTCTAAGGTATTTTGGGGGTTGCTAGTGTGTTCTAAGGTATTTTGGGTGGTTGCTATGGTGTTGCTAGGGTGTTCTAAGCTATTTTGGGTGGGTTGCTAGGGTGTTCTGGGTGGTTGCTATGGTGTTATAAGGTATTTTGGGTGGTTGCTATGGTGTTTGCTAGGGTGTTCTAAGGTTTTATCGGTGGTTGCTAGGGTTTTCTGGGTGGTTGCTATGGTGTTCTAAGGTATTTTGGGTGGTTGCTATGGTGTTGCTAGGGTGTTCTAAGGTATTTTGGGGGTTTGCTAGGGTGTTCTGGGTGGTTGCTAGGGTGTTCTAAGGTATTTTTGGGTGTGTTGCTAGGGTTTATATTTGGTGTGTTTGCTAGGGTGTTCTAAGGTATTTTGGGTGGTGCAGGTGTGTTCTAGGGTATTTTCTGGGTGGTTTGCTAGGGTGTTCTAAGGTATTTTGGGTGGTTGCTAGGTGTTGTTCTAAGGTATATTTTGGGCGGTTGCTAGGGTGTTCTGGGTGGTTGCTAGGGTGTTCTAAGGTATTTTGTGGTTGCTATGGTGTTGTAGGTGTTCTAAGGTATTTTGGGCGGTTGCTAGGTGTTCTGGGTGGTTGCTAGGGTGTTCTAAGGTATTTTGGGTGGTTGCTATGGTGTTGTTAGGGTGTTCTAAGGTATTTTTGGGCGGTTGCTAGGGTGTTCTGGGTGGTTGCTAGGGTGTTCTAAGGTATTTTGGGTGGTTGCTATGGTGTTGCTAGGGTGTTCTAAGGTATTTTGGGTGGTTGCTAGGGTGTTCTGGGTGGTTGCTAGGGTGTTCTAAGATATTTTGGGTGGTTGCTAGGGTGTTCTGGGTGGTTGCTATGGTGAACTATTTATGAGTTTAAAAGTTTATAAGTGTATGAATTCATGAGTTCATAAGTGTATGAATTCATGAAAGTTCATAAGTGTAGGAATTCATGAAAGTTCATAAGTGTAGGAATTCATGAAAGTTCATAAGTTTATGAATTCATGAAAGTTCATAAGTTTATGAGTTTATAAGTGTATGAATTCATGAGTTTATGAGTTTAGAGTTTATGTTTAAATGAGTAAGAGTTCAGAGTTTATTAATTTATGAGTTTAAGTTCATAAGTGTATGAGTTTATAACGTGTACGAGTTTAGAGTTTATGAGTTTAGAGTTTATGAGTTTAGAGTTTATAAGTTTATGAATTTTGAGTTTATGAATTTTGAGTTTATGAGTTTAGAGTTTATGAGTTTAGAGTTTATAAGTTTATGAATTTTGAGTTTATGAGTTTAGAGTTTATGAGTTTAGAGTTTATAAGTTTATGAATTTTGAGTTTATGAGTTTAGAGTTTATGAGTTTAGAGTTTATAAGTTTATGAGTTTAGAGTTTATAAGTGTAGAGTTTAGAGTTTATGAGTTTAGAGTTTATGAGTTTAGAGTTTATGAGTTTAGAGTTTATGAGTTTAGAGTTTATGAGTTTATGAGTTTATGAGTTTAGAGTTTATAAGTTTATAAGTTTAGAGTTTATGAGTTTAGAGTTTATGAGTTTAGAGTTTATAAGTTTAAATGAGTCTAAGAGTTTAAGTTTAGAGTTTATTAATTTATTATGAGTTTAAGAGTTTAAGATTAATAGATAAGTTCATAGATATAGAGTTTATTAGTTTAAATGAGTCTCAATGGCTCATATTATATAGAAGGGCAGTTTGATTCAGTCTAGGCTTCAAGGTATTTAGATTTGAATTTGGCAGTTGCCAGTTTGAAATTGAACTCCGCAATGTTAAGTCAATGGAGTTTTTTCGAGTTTGATCGTCTTTATTGGAAAACCGTAAGTCGATCAGTTCGTAAAGATATAGCAGTCTAGAGTCAGAACAGTCTGAGTTGTGCCGAGTTGAGTATGTATTAAGTTAGTTTGAATTATATTGAATTTAGCGAAGAAATTTAAGAAAAGTTGAGACAAACTTAAGTTGGATTGAAAGATTTGAAGAAAGTTTGAAGAAGTTAAGTTTAAATAGTTAGTATATAATTAATTACAAATTAAGTAGTTAAAAGTAATTAGTTTATAGTCTTGAATTAGTTTAATTAGTCTAAGTTTAATTAGTTTAAATTTAAAACTGTTTATAGTCTAAATTGTAATTAGTTTGATTTTAAAGTAGTTGAGTTTAGAACAGGAAGAAAGAAATTAAATGCTACATTTGAGAAGAGAAGCTCTATTAGTTAGAATAGAAAAAGCAAGAAAGTATTATAGAAAAATGTAAAAACTGTAGTTGAAGAAATTGAAATAAAGATTTGTTAATAAAGATCAAGTGAAAGATACTTATTTTATGATTAGATTACAAAAGTACAAAGTAGTTGAGTAAATAATAGAATATCAATAGATTAGTTTAGATTTAAGTATTAGATAAAGAAAGAAGATAGTGAAGTAGATGAAATTAGTGATAGTATAAAGAATAGATAGATAGAAGAGAAAGAATAAGTTAAGAAGAATTTGAGTAGAAAGATTAGTAGATAGATTAAGTAAGAAGTCGATTAATAGATCAATATTGTATAGTATGATATTAAAATAATAGATGTTTAATGTGTAGATATAGATTTTGAGAAATTAATAATTCATAAACGGGTTCTTATAGTCACACACTCTTTTATAGTAACTAAATAGTAATAATATATATAGATTTGCTATATTGTAAGAACAGCTAATGTGGGGGTGGCCGCGCGTTGTCACAGTAACCAGGTGAAGGAAATGAGGAAATTAAATTGCTACATTTTGAGACACAATTGCTCTGTTTCCCCTAGATGGACAAAACTGCATATTCGACAAGGGTATCAAAAATAATGTATTAAAACTGTCACTGTTGAAGTGAAATGTGAAATAAAAATGTTTTGCGTCATTACAGTTAAAGATGCTCACGTGGCATGAAAGATGACCTTCTATACTTTTATGCATCGTTGAGCATTACCACCAATCACACAAGTCTCCGTTGAGCTCATAATGCAATATCCAATCAGATTAGTTTAGTTTAGTTTCCGGTAAAGAAAAAAAAACTGCGAATTCGCGGGAATTCATGCTCGCCTCAGTCAGTCAGTCAGACAGACAGTCAGACAGACAGTCAGACAGACAGACAGTTAGATGCGAATTCTGTCGTGGAAAATTGCAGATACGATGTAAGTAAGATATCGATTTATAATCCTTTTGTTTTTCATGCACTAAAATAACAATGTCTTGATTGTGGATTGATCTTGAAGCAATTAACTAATTCATAAACGGTTCTTGACTGTGCCCACACGTTTTTACTGAGTAGCTACACGTTTACTGTATTCTTGTAATGGCATTAATCATTATATCAACGAACAATGATCGACAATAATGATGTTTTTCACTGACAAGGTAAATGGTGGTTTCGATAACAGCTTCAACCTTTTGGGGAATGCTGTCTGCTATATCATCTTTTGTGTCAAATCCTTACATTTAATCGATTAATTAAAACAAATATATTCTGACAGGATTTAGTCTCATAGAAGGGTTTCTGACAGAAAAATTTATTTTCTGAAGTAATTTCCCCACTTATTTAAAATACAATTCATTATTTTTATGAAGTTACGAAGAAATAATAAATTAAATTACAGTAAAAAGACACAATAGAGCTGATACAATCAGTGAAAAAAATAATATATGTAATGCTGAGGTAAAACAGATGCAGGATCTGAAAATAGCACTGTTTAATGCAGCTCACATGGAATTAGTAATGGCTTAATTAGTAAAGGACATTATCAATGCTTCGTTTTTAAACATAAAACTTTAAATAGACCTATACATTTACTTTAAAAATAAAATATAAACTAAAATTGTAAAAGTCTGTTGATACATCTCATTGAATGTGTTTTGCATTATATTTGAATGTAGATAGATAAATAGATAGATAGATAGATGGATCTGCTACACTTATATCCTTAATGGTTCAATTTTATTTTTTAATGGTTTTAATTTTATATTTTAAAATCTTCATCATAACTTTAATAGCAACAACTCGTAATAATAATAAGATTTGCTATATTGTAAGAACAGCTAATGTGGGGGTGGCCGCGCGTTGTCACAGTAACCAGGTGAAGGAAATGAGGAAATTAAATTGCTACATTTTGAGACACAATTGCTCTGTTTCCCCTAGATGGACAAAACTGCATATTCGAAAAGGGTATCAAAAATAATGTATTAAAACTGTCACTGTTGAAGTGAAATGTGAAATAAAAAAATGTTGCGTCATTACAGTTAAAGATGCTCACGTGGCATGAAAGATGACCTTCTATACTTTTATGCATCGTTGAGCATTACCACCAATCACACAAGTCTCTGTTGAGCTCATAATGCAATATCCAATCAGATTAGTTTAGTTTAGTTTCCGGTGAAGAAAAAAAACTGCGAATTCGCGGGAATTCACACTCGCCTCAGTCAGTCAGTCAGTCAGACAGACAGACAGACAGACAGACAGACGCGAATTCTGTCGTGGGAAATTGCAGATACGATGTAAGTAAGATATCGATTTATAATCCTTTTGTTTTTCATGCTACTAAAATAACAATGTCTTGATTGTTGATTGATCTTGAAGCAATGAACTAATTCATAAACGGTTCTTGAATGTTAAATTAAAACCGCCACTAGCTGGCAGCAATTCAGCAGTCATTGAGTTTAAACCTATATTTATTCAGAAACACAAATGCATGAAAAATGTAAAAGTCTGTTGATACATCTCAATTAATGTGTTTTGCATTATATTTGAATGCGAATTAAAAATGCCACTAGCAGGTCACTTTAATTGGGTGGGTCATTGAGATTCAACAGATTCATTCAGACAGCGTATTTATTAATGAACAAAGCAGCTATGAACTACAGTTAAAATAGTTTAAAGTTTGATAGATAGACTTTTTTTAATGCATAAAAAACATTTAATTGATTCCTAAATGGTTCTTTCCATTTCAATAAATCTACTTTATTCATTATTACAATATCAAGAGAGATAATTGGAAATAATGTTTTTTTTTTTCAGTTATTAGTTAAAAAAAAATCAAAACAGATTCAACCTGTCTGAGAATGCTGTGGTAGATGTATGCATCATGTTTTGTGTCAAATTCTTACAATTTAATCAGAAATTTAAATTAGAGTAACAAGACACAATAGAGCTGATGAATTCAGGTTCAAAATTAATCTTTGCAATGCTCTTGGAGTGACTTAAAAAGCTCTTATGACTTAATAGCCAGAAAAAAATGTATTCATTCATTTATTGAAACACTTCATTATTATTATGTAAATGTATTATATTATCAAAACACATTTAGCATTGTCAGGCTTTTTATTTGTGCTTAGTTGATAAAACAACAAGCTGTAAACATTTGGGGTTTTGACCTGCCACAAGATGGCACTGTTTTCAGCATTCCTGATGCTTCGAATCTTTTCCTGAAACAATCAGAGAACAGCTCAAGCATTTTACGTTTTTTTGTAATTTACGCAATGTTATTCAAATTGAAAAACCCCATAAAAACAAACAACCCTGTAATGTAATGGGGTGAATGCAAAGAAGCACACAACAAGAAATTCGAAAAAAAAACTGTCTTTAATAATATGTAAAGACTATACTTTAATAATATATTAATTATATTTTATATAATACTTTAATAGTATGTATATATATATATATATATTGTGTTATAACATTTAGAAAAAGAAAACAGAACCTAATCAAAATCAAAATAAAAGTCAATCATGACACAAACACATTTTAAGCCTCCAGGGATTCTGCGGCCTCAGCTGGATCCAGGGATTCTGCTGCCTCTATAAGATCCAGGGATTCTGCGGCCTCAGCTGGATCCATGGATTCTGCTGCCTCTATAAGATCCAGGGATTCTGCGGCCTCAGCTGGATCCAGGGATTCTGCTGCCTCCATAAGATCCAGGGATTCTGCGGCCTCAGCTGGATCCAGGGATTCTGCGGCCTCAGCTGGATCCAGGGATTCTGCGGCCTCAGCTGGATCCAGGGATTCTGCTGCCTCTATAAGATCCAGGGATTCTTCATCCTCAGCTGGATCCAGGGTTTTTTTCTCCACGGCCTCAATTTTCAGCACACGATGATGGACATGCTGGACTTTTAAAGTAATTGGCAGCTGCTGTACCAAGTCATTTATATTGCCCTGGTAAAAATGACTTGGTACAGCATAGTCTTCTAGTTTATTGTCCAAAAGGATGATCATATTATCCTCTTCGGACACTCCAATTACTGTCAGCACAGCTTCAAGTATCTGACGCTCTACGATCTGGTGAGAAAAAACAACAAAAAAAACATCCACACTTAGGGTTAAGGTTAGTGTTTCAGTTAGATTATTATAAACAGTATACGATTCACAAGATCTCAATGCTTGCAGTTTAATTATTATTATTTGTTTTATTAATGACTATTAATTTGTCTTTGATAACCCTTGGAATTTATATTTGTTTACCCTGACAGTCGTATAGTTAGAGGAGTCAAATTTGCCTCCTCCATTGGGCCGAATGTTTGCCCTTAGGTGGCTGACCTCCACCTTATCCCCGACGTACAGGTCCATTAATGCCTCATCTCGCCATAAAGTGACCTCCAGAAGATTTGTACCAGACCTCAAAGTAAGGTCCAGGAGGGGATACTGGCCCCGAGTCATCCTGGCCACTTGCACCTGGAAAATAACAGCCCATTGTCACAGATGAGTCTTTCTCAGTCCTGGTCCAGGTATCCCCAACACTGAATATTTTCTATGTAGCCTATTCCCAATCAAGGTTAATTCACCTAAATGTGTATCTCAAATAAGAGTGTAAGGGGACTCCAGGACTGTGATTGAGAAACAGAATTATAATCGCTTACATTTACCTAGGTTATGTAAACCAGGATAATGTACTAGATATTCAATTGTGCTTTTAAATTCACTCACTTTTTCAATCTCTCCCCGCAGACTCCGGTACCCAGGGCTCGTGAATACATCCTTTTCTTCCCCGGTTACAAATGGGGAAGGAGGACAGAGGACCTCTTTGGCAGCTCTCTCTGCCTCCTTGGTTATGGCCAGTGGAGATGTTTTAAATTTTCTGGTAGAGCTATTTAAAAAAATACACTGCCGGCCATACTTCTTTGAAAGGGTGAAATTTTTTAGTATATATGACCCACCCTCTTCAAAATCTGGGTCACTTCCATTCCTTACTGAGGTGTAGCATGTCTGACCATCAGTTAAGGCTGACAGTGTGGTCACTTTAAATGCTCCAACATCAATGATGTTGTCGTTGGAGACAAAATTTAAAGCCTTTTGGCTTTTTCGTGTACCCACACACTTCACTGTGAGCGGTGCTTGCCGACTGTAGGGGGTTGACATCCTAAGAATAAAAAAAAAAAAAGGTATGGTTACTTTCATAATGTTTTCAATGACTTTCTAAAACATATCATGACATGACCTATATATATACTTATAACATAAAGAAATTATTTTAAAAATATTGATATATTTTTCTTTTTTATCTGTACTTTATTGCATAATATATTTTTTTCAATTTCTTTGTCATAAAGAAAATCGTTTAATTTGTGTAATAATCTTTTTTTTTTACTTCATATTTCACAGGAATTTATTTATTTATTAATGTCGTTTCATTTATAGTTTAAGTTTAGATTTATTTATTGAAAGTCAATGATAAAATTTCTAATGCAGTAAAGTTTTACCTCAGAAAATGAACTCAACCTTAGCCATAACCATAACCCTATGGACGGCCCCTTTTCCAATCATTAATTTAAGAATTAATTTCGCAAGAAATGTGATTCAACTTCCAATTAATAAAATCATCGTGTAAATACATTTCTTGTGAAGTAAAAAATTACCTCAGAAAATTACATTTCCTGCCCGAAAGTGGAAAAAGAGCAGCCTCTGACAGGATTCATTTTTTAAACTTCATACTCTGACAGGATTTCTCTCTTTTTTTACATAATATTTCACAGGAATTTATTTATTTATTCATGTAGTTGATTTATATATTAAAAGTCATTGATAACATTTCTAATGAAGTAAAATTTTACCTCAGAAAATGAAATTTCCTGTCAGCTAATGGAAAGGGCAACTTTCTGACTTTTATATTATTTGTATTTATTTGTAAATTAACATTTCTACATACACAGTGTTTCAAATACATCAATACATGTTATATCTTCCGTCTCACCTTTAAATTCAGCAGGGGAACAATAGCGCCTTCTCTGGTAAGCGGTGGAGAGAACTGCAGCTGCGCACTGAAGAAGACTGGCTGTGCACACCTCTTTTAAGCGGGACTCCTGCTGCGCGCTCCCTTCGTGTGTGCGCGCGCGCGCGCGTGCTTGTTATTCATTATCTTTAACTGATAAGGAATTTTATTTATATTATTTGTGATATTATGTTCTTTGTGAGTTTATTATATTATTATAATTAATTGTATGTATTGTAATGGGTATTTTTAACTTGAAATGAATTTGATTTAAAACAAAAGGTTTAGTTTGCATAGCTTTTGTGAGCACGCTTTTGATTAATATTTTTAACTTTTAATGAATTTTATTGTAATGAATATTTTTAACTTGATTAATTCTTATTCTTATTTATTAAAATTAATATTTTTAAATTGTAATGAATGTTATTTAAAATAAATCCCTATTAAATCTATTCTACCTACAATTGTATTATTAAATTAATTAGGGTTTAAAAACAATCTACACGGATTTCCTATGACTCACTTGTCTAGTTGTTGTGTATGTTATAATTAAACCTTTCCGTTTTGTATTACTGATTGTTACGTGGCTTTTAACGGACTCTGGGTGCGCGCATCTCCTGCGCGGGCGTGTTTTGATAAATATTTTTAACCCTGTTATTTTTATTTATCGTAATAAGTATTTTTTAAATTGTAATGACTTTTAAATGTATTTTGACTAATTAAACTTAATTATAAGGGTATTAGGTTTTAGTATTCAAACGAATATAACAGCTGGCCAATTAGACTGTTCAATGCTGCATAACTAATGAGCGGTCATTCTGGATTTTTCCGGGCCTCTGCTGTTTGCGTCGGGTGAGTAAGAAAATCTGTCTGAGGTAATTAAAATGTGTGTGGCTCAACGAGTTGAATGCAGTGAAACTTATTTGATTATAAATGTTTATAATAGATGAAAGATGAATAATTCATTTCCATTAAGCATTACGATAATAATGTGTCTCGTGAGGAGATTCTGAGTTTCTGTCTTCCGTCTAACTTGATTAGTTCGTTTTGTTAAAAACATTCACTTATATCTTAAGTATTCATTCTTTTGGTATGAAATTGGGCTTTTTGTTCCTGTTTATATGAAATATGGTAAACCTAACCCTATATCGGTTGCATTGATTCATCCCAAACTAGTAATAGGCCTAATGCTAACGCTACTTTTATGAATAGAAACGTCCATCCGTCCATACCCATGTATTATCTGACTTATTTCTCCATTTTGTTTGAGTGTAAACAGATCGTTGTTGCTGTAGTGTAAGTATTTGAATTTGATTGACATCCGGACAGATTCTCAGCATTTGCTATTAGTTATGGTAAAAACCTAACGTTACCTACACTTGATCACTGATAAATTGTATAACAGCAGAATGATTGGCAGATTAACGTTACAGAAATGAAGAACAGACATAAAGGGAAATGTTTTTCTTACATTCACCTTTATGGCCATCTAACTTTTGTTATATGTAATAAATTATACCAATTTGTCCATCAATTTCAAATTTACATATTCATATGATTCAGATTAGTCGATGATAATTTATATCCATGCATTATAATAATGTCCATCCATGCAGGCATGGGCAATATTTTACTTGTATAATAGTGAATCATATATGTGATTTCTTATTGTTCTCCCTTTTTCTTTTATGTGAACACATGTCTGTAAAAATCTTGCCAGTTTATTGCATCCATTGCAGTAAGTAATCTCTTTAGCTGACTGTCACATTCTCAGTATTTGCTTTTACAATAGATACGGAATATCAATCTACATCCACATATTTCACAACATGTAATAACCTCTTTTATTAAGCACTTAAGATTTGAATAACATTTTTGGAATCAAGATTACTCATTTCATGTAGGTTTCCTATCTCCACTGCCTCCTCTGCCATCAGCATCTTCATTTCAATTCGCTAGTATTTGAGTGACAGCTTGACAGACTCTCAGTATTTGCATTTATCATGGAAAAAAAAACGATCTTTTGTATAACAGCATTGTATTAAGTTGTATGACAGCAGAATGGATTGCAGACATGAAGATCATAGACATAAATTGTAATGTTTATATTACATTCACCTTTATGGCCATCTAGAAACCTAGTGGTAAATATAACACCAATAAAATTCAGATTAGTCAATATTTTGTAAGACTTTACAGTTCTTCTGTACATGTCCATCCATGCAGACCTCTGTAATATTTGACTCGTATATTATTTAATCATATGTCATGTCTTATGTTTCTCCCTTTTCCTTTATGTGTCTGTAAAAACGAGAAATCTTGACAGTTCATTGGATCCATTGCAGTAAGTAATCTTTTTAACTGACTGACACATTCCTAGTATTTGCATATAAAATAAATATGGAATAGCAATCAATAGCCTCATATTTCACAACATGTAATAATCTATTTTGTACTTAACATTTTGAATAACATGTTTGGGTACTAGATCAAGATTACTTATTTCAAATATCTATTAGATTTTGTATCTGCTCCACTGCCTCATCTGCCAACTGCCATCAGCACCTTCATTTTAAGGTAATTCATTTATTCACATTCACCTCATTAATAGTTCAAGTTAAATTTTTATTTATATAGCACATTTACAACAGCTGACCAAAATGCTTTACAGAGAAATAAGATTAGTAGATATTACAGAGAGAAAAAAAGAGTAACCATAAAACAGAAGAACCAAAAAGAGACTTGACAGGGGCCGTTTTTAATCACTAGAGGTAGGCTGTTCCAGTCATGGCTCTAAAGTCATGGTCCTTTAAAGTCTATTCTCTGAGATTTGTTCAAATTTACGACACTTATGAAGAAGTTTGGCCACTGCATTTCGGACTAGCTGAAGACGAGCAATTTGAGACTTGGATATACAGCTAAATAATGAATTGCATTAATCTAGCCGAGACGTAACAAACGCATGAACAGCCATTTCTATTCACTCTCACTATCTGTTTATTTATTTTCATTTATCCATAGGGTTGAGGCTGCTTTGGCTGTCTATGCAAGTAACACACACAAAATATTAATCATTAGTCATATCTTTAAATTGATTAATGCACAATTCTACATGTCTGTAGGGTCCACATAGACATTGCTGTCTTAGTCTTTACTGTATATATATATAAAACATTGTGATATTTTACACATTTAGCCATTGGTAGAAATTAGAGTAAGGGTAAATTTATTTGTTGGTTGGACATGTAAATATGCTGAGTAAAAACAAGGTTTTGTAGCTTAAATGAACAGCTTGATTTGTGTGAGATGTGTCTCTTTTTCTTTCTCCTTGCAGTAGATTGGACATCTCTATTCCCATCTATGTAAGAACTGTTTTTAAATTTAATGGCGTAGCATCATAACCCCAAAAAATGCATGTAATTGCATACAAATGTAATTCAGTCATGTGTTGAAAATATGTTGATTACTGCATTCTGTATTTATTTATTACATTGTCCCATCTCTATACAGTAAGTAATCATTTTAGAAATTATTTTTGTTTTACTATTATTATTATTTTTTTGCCCAATTAACAGTTAAGTGAAGTTTTAATTAAGTGCTTTTTGTATTAAGGTTTTCTGTAAAGAATGTAATTAACTTTTTTTCTCTCTCTGTGTGTGTGTGTGTGTGTGTGTGTGTGTGTGTGTGTGTGTGTGTGTGTGTGTGTGTGTGTGTGTGTGTGTGTTGTGTGTGTGTGTGTGTGTGTGTGTGTGTGTGTGTGTGTGTGTGTGTCGTTTAATGTCCTGTCCTATCTATGCCTTTATGTCCTTTATTTTCACTCAAACTTTTATCTTGCTTAAACCTCTACCTCTCGCCCATTCTGTTCTTTCTCTTCAAAACAAAAATTAACTGGCTGCTACCCAAAAACGCTGCTGCATTGCTTGCTGCTTCGCTTGCTCGCACCCCAAACGCAATCTCAAAAATGCAAAAACCAAAACGCATTAACCCAAAACGCACATGCAAGCTTGCTTACGCATCTTTAAAAATAAAGAGCCAGAACCACCAAAAGATTTTCCCCCAAAAAGCTTTGAAAACCAAAAACGCTGAAACTTGACTAAAAGATCGACTTGACTAAAAAGATCGACTTGACTAAAAAGATCGACTTGACTGTAAAAAGCTTGACTGTGAAAAACTGGACTATCGAACCCAGCTGAGAACAGTCAACTGCAGGTTGGGATATCAACTCTTAAAGTACACAATTTTTTTTCTATCAACCTAACTTCATATTAATTAATTTACTGTTGTTATATATAAACTGTTGTATTACTGTTGTTATATATATATATATATATATATATATACTCTTGTTATATATCAAATATTTAACTTTTCTGAATATCTGATCACATAAAAGACATTTTCTTTGTGTTCTTTTTCAAGTAACATTAAATATACAATTCTTTTATCCATTCCTCAAACATTTTTGCTTGATTGCCAGTGCAACCATCGCCATGCCAAGAAAAGGAAAACGGAGTCAATCTCAGAAACAGCGCAGAAACCTAGAAGCTTCGTGTGGCACCAGTAGCGGCACCAGTAGCAGTACCAACTCTGTATCAGGTATGATTGATGCAAACCCGTATGTTCTGTCTGTTGCAGCATCCCACTGTCAAATCGATTCCAGGTACAAGATTTATTCCAGAGGCCATCAATGTACTTGCAATTCCTTAATGTTTCTAGCTGTCCATAATGAACGTAATGAGCTACTCGGTTTCGATTTAGACCGCATTTTACAGAAAGGTGATGCAGTTTACACTAGTGTCAAACGAACTCTGCAGAGCAAAGGACAATTTGTGGCAAATTTTTTCAACTTTGATGAGCTGCCAAGCACAGTTAAGACCAACTCGGCCTGCTACAACATCCTGAAACATCCTCAGAGAGTTGGATTTCTGAAAGATTCACCTGTGCTAGGCGAGTATGAAAACCTTGAGAATACTCTGCAATGCCTCAGAGCTGATGTGAGTGACGCGTTGCTGATGTGTGGAGGCTCGTGTATCGCTGTATTCAGAGATCGCTCAGGGAGGTTTGGTTATTTTGATCCTCACTGCAGAACAGCTTATGGAATGCCTGATGAAAATCAACGCACTGGTACGGCCGTGATGTTGACCTTTTTCCGTTTAGAAGACCTGATCGAGAGGCTGATGCTATTGTTTCAATGGTGTTTCGATTTGAGAGACCAGCAACCATTTGATCTGTTGCCTGTATCGTTCATCAACCGGATAACTGAAAGCCGTGTACGTCCTGAAGTCTCCCCGAACTGCTGTGAGCTTGAACGTGATGTACAACCATCTGTCTCTTTGGAGAACAAAGCTCTGTCAAACAATGAACAATGCATGTCTGCTGATGACTCACAACAGTGTGTCCAAGATCCGGTTCAACAACCATCTGAGACTATCGTTAATGGAGCCACATCAACTAATGATCAAGCCCACTTGACTTGTCTAAATAAAATGGATGTTTTAACTACCGTCACTCAGAATCAAGACAGTAATAAAAATTTGTCATTCAGTGAACTTTCTCATGGTATGCTGTCACAGGATCAATTAGCGTTGTCAGCTCCAAATCATCAATATTCACAATCGACAATCAAGAAGACAGAAAAACTGAACAAGACTCAAAAGCGAAAGGCTTACTATAAAAAAAGGCAGAAAGAAATGGTTCAGAGGAACAAAAAACAGGCTGTACGTAAAGTCTATGATTATAAAACAAATAGTGAATCCAGGCAAAGACTTAAACAAGCCATGAAGAACAAGTATAAAAATAGTAATGAATACAGAGAGAGAAAAAAGGCTTATGTAATTAGTAAATACAGAAATAATGAACAATTCAGGGAAAAACAAAAGAATTATATAATGCAAAATTACAGGAATGATGCACAATTCAGGGAGAAACAAAAGAATTATATAATGCAAAATTACAGGAATGATGCACAATTCAGGGAGAAACAAAAGAATTATATAATGCAAAATTACAGGAATGATGCACAATTCAGGGAGAAACAAAAGAATTATATAATGCAAAATTACAGGAATGATGCACAATTCAGGGAGAGACAAAAGAATTATATAATGAGAAATTATAGGAACAATGCTAAATATAAGGAACAGCATAGGCAATATCTTGTTGATCGATATTCAGAGGATCCAATTTTTAGGCAAAAGCAAATAGACCATTATACAAACCGATGCAAAAATTATCCTAACTTCTATGAAAAAAGGAAGAAACTTTTTAAACAACGTTATCACTGTGATGTACATTTTAGGGCTCGTCAGAGAGAATATAATTTATTCAAATCTAAAAACAAAATACCTGCACTCAAGGTACTTCACACAGTATGCTGTGCACAAGACATACAGTACAAATACAAAAAAATGAATCTGATGCGCCAGCAAAGAGACACGTTACAAAATAACCAACCTGACGCAGTACAACATCCGACTGTTTTAAGAGCCCTAAATATTTTCAGAGATGTTATAAAACAGGGGCCAACTTATGTCTGCACATGCTGTGCCAGAGCGCTCTTCTCAAATCAAGTAAAATCATGTGATCGTAAGCGCTATCAGAAGAATCTGACAGTTGCTTCAGTTTGCTTGACTGGAAACTATGTTCACGTCTGCTCCGACTGCCCTGATCAATGTGCCCTGGATCACAGGAAAACAGAGTGGATCTGTCACTGCTGCCATAATACACTATCGAGAGGTCTGATGCCAGACATTGCTTTAGCCAATAACCTTCAGTTCACTCCCATTCCTCCAGAACTGTGTGATTTGAATGTTCTTGAAAGACACGTTATTGCAAAGTACATTCCCTTTGCTAAGATTGTTACACTACCGAAAGGCCAGCAAAGAGCTATAAAAGGCGCAGTGATTTCTGTTGCATCTGAAGTAGAAACAACAGTGAATTGTTTACCCAGACCAAGAAGTGAATCACAACTGCTTACAGTGAAACTGAAGAGACGTCTGTGTTACCAAGGTCACTATCAGTTTCAGACTTTGAACATGCAAAAGGTTTTGTCTGCTTTAAGAAAGCTAAAAGATATCCATTCAGAATATAAAGATATCTTCATTAATGCAGAACTCTCTGAAGAAGAAATGTTTAATGAGAATGAACAGTGTGCAAATGACATCAGTGCTTCTGATGAGGAAATGGATATTGCAAGCAGACAAATTGAGAACACTGAAGAACAGAGCAATGAGAATGAACACAATGATGCAAACGATGACACTACTGCAGAAGAGCAATCGAGAGGCCTTGCCTTGGACACATGTCTTCAGCCCCCAGATCTCGGCCATCAGCTGTTGACTTATGATGATGGAATATTTTGCATTGCCCCAGCAGAGAGAAACACTCCAGTAAACACTTTCAAAGTTCCTAAACTTGAGTCTATGGCATTTCCAGTGCAGTTTCCCGATGGCAAGAACACATTTGATGAGCCTGGCAGAGCAAAACATGTTTCCCCCAGCAGATACTTTAACTCTAGACTATTCTCTATCGACAATCGTTGTGCGAAGGATACCAACTATATCTTCTTTGCGCAGTTTGTGACTGAAATGAACATGGCCACATCTAGTATGTCTATCCAGATGAGGAAAGCAAAACCCATGACTCGTGATGGACGCAGAATAAACTGTTCACTGCTGCAGGACAAGCATGAGTTAGAAAAGCTTGTAATAAATAAGGAAGCTACACGATTCATGCAACCATTAAGAGGGACTCCAGCATACTGGGAGAAATCTCTCCGTGATTTGTTTGCTATGCTGAGACAGCTGGGCACTCCTACATTTTTCTGTACGTTTAGTGCTGCTGAGATGAGATGGCCTGATGTGATTACTGCTATTAAAGCACAACAAGGTGAAACTGTGAACTTTGCTGAGTTAGACTGGTCTGAAAAATGTGAAATCCTCAGAAGCAACCCAGTCACAGCCATGCGGATGTTTGAAAAACGAGTTGAAGCCTTGATGAGAGATTTGATCAATTCACCTGCTCGACCTATCGGTGAGGTTATTGACTTTTTTTACAGAGTAGAGTTCCAGCTACGTGGCTCTCCACACATTCACTGCTTATTTTGGGTGAAAGATGCTCCAGAGTTTGAAAAAGATCAAGATCAGGATGTCTGTGATTTCATTGATAAATATATCTCATGCAAATTACCAGACCCAAACAAAGACCCAGAACTACATAAAATTGTAAGTGAAGTGCAGATGCATAGTCGTAACCACTCCAAATCCTGTAGAAAGAACAAGAAGCACTGCCGGTTTGGATTTCCTAAACCACCCATTAGCAGAACCATGATATCCCGGCCCAGGCCTCCTCCTGCAGATCAGTCTGATGAAGGCAATGAATCAGAGGAAAGACATTACGCCAGTTTTGCAAAAGAACAGCTACAGAATGTGTGGGATCTACTGAATGACTCAACACAGAGTTTTGATAGCATTACACAGCTACTTCATAAAGTAAACATGACTTATGAAGAGTACGAGAAACATATTGATACTATTTCTACATCAAGTTCAGTATATATGGAGAGACGACCACAGGACTGCTGGGTAAACGGCTATAATCCAATGCTGTTAAGAGCCTGGGATGCAAACATGGACATACAGTTCATTCTGAACCCCTACAGCTGTATCATGTATATTGTCTCGTACATTTCAAAAGCTGAACATGAGATGAGCGATTACCTTAAAAAAGTGATAAAAGACTCAAGCCATGATAACCTGTCTGAACGTGAATGCATGAAGCAGGTCATGAATGCCTACTCAAAGAACAGAGAAGTCAGTGCTCAGGAGGCAGTCGCTCGCACATGCAGTCTGAAATTAAAATCATCATCACGAGCTGTCGTATTCATTCCTACTGATGACAACGCTGTAAAGATGAGTTTACCGATGAGCTGCTTGCAGACCATGGATGATGACATAGAGAACGTGTGGATGACAGGATTGCCAGACAAGTACAAGGCCAGACCAAACAGACCTGAATTTGAGAACATGTGCATGGCTGAATTTGCAAGTGAATACCGCATTGTTTATGCAGGTAAGAAAAAAGGAAACAATGTTTTGCCACTTCAAAAAAATCTTGGACACATACAGAAAAGAACAAGGGGAAAACCTGCTGTCATCAGATTTGCACGTTTCTCAGAGCAGAAAAACCCAGAAAAATTCTATGGAACTTTTCTAAAGCTTTACTTGCCATATCGCTCAGATGAGCAGCTGAAGTCCACAAGATTTCCAACATATGAATCATTTTTTGCATTTGCTTCAGTAAAACTACCAGGAACTGATGAACTGCAGCGTGTGTACAATATTGTAAATGAAAACCGTGAGAAATATGAAAAACATAACGAGGCTATAGAAAAGGCAATTGAGGATTTTGAACAGAATGGTCCAGTTGAAGATGCATGGTCTAAATTGGCTCCAGCAAATGAACTGATCCGTTTGGAAAGCATATCAGAACGTGAACCCACTGATCCTAATGATGTAAACGAGCAGGACGATGTCCCTGAATACACAGCATCTACCTCTGTCAGTAACACAGCTATGCCACTTGTGGAAGCAACCCAACAAAATCATGCACAGATTCGCAAAATGTACCAGAGCTTGAATCAAACACAAGCTTCCATATTTTATGCAGTCCGAGACTGGTGCAAAAGGTGTGTCTCTGGTGAAAACCCACAACAATTTCTGTTTTTTTTGAATGGAGGAGCAGGAGTTGGTAAATCACACGTTATCAAATCTATTTATGCAGAAGCAACCAAGATTTTGCGCAGGCTTCCATGCATACAAGAGCATACTGACATTTCCAAGCCAACCGTTCTTTTATCCGCATTCACGGGAACCGCAGCATTTGGAATCTCAGGAAAAACACTTCATTGCCTACTGAAACTCCCAAGAAGCTTGAAGCCTCCATACCAAGGCCTGGGAAACAGCTTGGATGAAATCAGGGCAGACCTTTCTAATGCACACATTTTAATTATCGACGAAATATCAATGGTGTCAAAACAGTTGTTTGCCTATGTGAACTGGAGACTGCAACAGATTAAAGGAAACCAGAAACCTTTTGGTGGATTATCTTTATTAGCTGTAGGAGATTATTATCAATTACCACCTGTAGGAAGAGCAAAACCACTCTGTGTGTATGAGGACCATGTGCTGGACTTCTGGACAGATAATTTTCAAATGATAACTATGACACAGATCATGAGACAGAGAGATGATCTTGCATATGCTGAGCTGCTCAACAGACTGAGAGTAAAAAAGAAGCACGAGAAGCTGACTGATGCAGACAGGTGCATGTTAGAAACTGTCATAAGATCCTCCCCTGAAGAGTGTCCCACTGATGCGTTACACATCTATGCAACCAATAAAGAGGTAGACAATCACAACACTGAAGCCATATCCTCCCGCTTTTCAAATATCAGTACCATAAATGCACATGATTACAAAAAAGATCCCCGAACAGGAGAAATGAAAAGGCAAGCGGCACCATTTAAAGGAGACAATCGTGACCTTATTGACACACTACAGATTGCTATTGGTGCACGAGTTATGCTAACCAGAAATATTGATGTGGAAGATGGACTGGTTAATGGCACTTTTGGCAAGGTGGCAAAAATAACCCATACCCGAGATGGATTGGTTCAATTAATTGGTCTTCATTTAGATAATGTGACTGCTGGACAAAAACATCGCAACAAAGCACCTGATGGAGATGACAACATTGTCTATATTGAGAGGTCAGAGGAACCACTGAAAAGAAAAGGAACAATTCGAAGACAATTTCCCATGAAGCTTGCTTTCGCATGCACCATCCATAAAGTGCAAGGAATGACAACTGATCGCGCTGTTGTATCTCTGAAGCACATATTCGAATCAGGCATGGCATACGTTGCACTCAGCAGAACAACATCACTCCGTGGACTGCACATTACTGACTTTGATGAAAAGAAAATCTTCTGTGATCCAGAAATAAGTGCCTCCTTGGAGAACATGCCAAAAGCAGATTTTCACAGTATCCAGCCCATCCTACATATCGTACAGGATTCCAACCTTAATTCAGCTCTTAAAATCATCCATCATAACACAGAGGGACTGGAGTGTCATATGGAGGATTTAAAATGCCACCATGAGCTTCTCTTGGCTGATGTTTTGTGTCTCACTGAAACACACCTGTCAGGCTCAGATGTTCCTGCACATCTACATCTGGATGGATACACAATGTACAAACGCAACAGGCATGCATCCTACACAAACTATGCACATTTGGCAAACAAGAATGGTGGTGGAGTGGCCATTTATGTGAAGAACAGCTTTCAGGTTTGTCCTCTGATGTACATACAGAATGTTACTGACTTGGAATATTTGGTTTTGAAGATAGAAGCTCCCAAACAAGCACTTCTTGCAGTA
This sequence comes from Chrosomus eos, assembly GCA_036326025.1. Classification (NCBI taxonomy): domain Eukaryota; kingdom Metazoa; phylum Chordata; class Actinopteri; order Cypriniformes; family Leuciscidae; genus Chrosomus; species Chrosomus eos. Next base: position 64,534,697 of record CM070818.1, read on the forward strand.
GTCTACAGACCACCAAGTTATAATTTGGCAGAGTTTTTGGCACATCTGAACGCCCTCTTGACATCTCTGGAGATCATCAATTTCAGGCCTCTAATCGTTTGTGGCGACTTCAATGAAGATCAGCTTTCTCATTGCAACAAACCTATTCTCAATTTGTTTGAAGATAAAGGATACACACAGCTAATCAGCACCGGGACAACAGAAAAAAACACTCTTCTGGACCCTGTGTTCATAAGCGGCGCACACTCAAACGCCAGAGCAGGAGTTCTACAGACTTATTACAGCTATCATGATCCGGTGTATTGTGTTTTAGAATAGATACATCAAATATATAAAAAATGCATCACACATTTAACACTGCTGTAAGATAACACCTTTATTTTAAGAAAAAATAATGCTAATACAAATAAATGTATACCACTAAACTGTTCACATTTTGTCTACTTCTTGTGTGTATGTGTGTGTGAATGTGTTTGATATAGAGTGTGTGTCTGTGTGTTTTGTGTTAGATAAGGAATGAATGGAGAGTGAATGTCCTTTCCAAGGATCGCCACCTTGACGTGGTGGAAAGGCTTGTGTGTTCCAGTGATCCCAAGAGTGAGTAATTCTGGAGTTTTTTTTACTCCAGTTTAACTTGCTTAGGGTGAGGTTCCAGACTAAGCGCGATCCAAATAGGCATTAACTAAATAAAATAATTTTTGAAGCATAATTACTTGTCTTTGTCTTTCTTGATCTCCCCTCACTCACTCACTCACTCACTCACTCACTCACGCACGCGCACACACACACACACACACACACACACACACACACCACACACACACACACACACACACACACACACACACTTACACACTCAAGAGTTCTTGAGTTTCTAGTAAGAGTTTATTAATTCATGAGTTTATAAGTTTAAATGAAGTAAATTTAGTAATTTGAAGTTAAAAATAGTTTAAAGTTTAAATCAGTTTGAAGTGTAAAGTAGTTAGATGAGTTTTTTAATTTATGAGTTTAGGTTTATAAGTGAATGAATTCATGAGTTCATAAGTCTATGAGTTTAGAATTTAAGTTTAAATGAGTAAGAGTTGAGTTTATAAATTTTTGAGTTTGAGTTCATAAGTGTATGAATTCATGAGTTTATAAGTGTACGAGTTTATGAGTTTAGAGTTTATAAGATTAAATGAATAAGAGTTCAGAGTTTAAGTTTATTATAAGTTTAAAGTATTTTAAAGTTTAGATTAGTTTGAATTTTAAAGTATTTTAAAGTTTAAATTAGTTTAAAGTTTAAATTAGTTAAATTTTTAAAGTTAAATAAGTTTAATGTTTAAAGTCCTGCAAAGTCAAAAGTATGTGTTCTGAGTTTGTCACACCACAGAAAAATGTGTTATTAGTCACCCAGCCAAATTTGAATGATAAAAAAAGCCAGCAAGTACATAAAATAAGCTATCAAAATCTTGAAAAAATGAGCAGTAATCTCTACTCTCAAACGCTGTGGGCGTGTCCGCTGGCTGCGCTGAAACCACGCCACTCGCGGGAATGCTGCCGTCGCCAGACTTGCCACACTGAACTCTACAGCCGGAATGGATGGTTTTCTGGGTGGCTGCTAGGGTGTTCTAAGGTATTTTGGGTGGTTGCTAGGGTGTTCTGGGTGGTTGTTAGGCAGTTGCTAGGGTTTTCTGGGTGGTTGCTATGGTGTTGCTAGGGTGTTCTAAGGTATTGTGGGTGGTTGCTAGGGTGTTCTGGGTGGTTGCTAGGCAGTTGCTAGGGTGTTCTGGGTGGTTGCTAGGGTGTTCTGAGGTATTTTGGGTGGTTGCTATGGTGTTGCTAGGGTGTTCTAAGGTATTTTGGGTGATTGCTATGGTGTTGCTAGGGTGTTCTAAGGTATTTTAGGTGGTTGCTATGGTGTTGCTAGGGTGTTCTAAGGTATTTTGGGTGGTTGCTAGGGTGTTCTGGGTGGTTGCTAGGGTGTTCTAAGATATTTTGGGTGGTTGCTATGGTGTTGCTAGGGTGTTCTAAGGTATTTTGGGTGGTTGCTAGGGTGTTCTGGGTGGTTGCTAGGGTGTTCTAAGATATTTTGGGTGGTTGCTAGGGTGTTCTGGGTGGTTGCTGGTGAACTATTTATGAGTTTAAAAGTTTATAAGTGTATGAATTCATGAGTTCATAAGTGTATGAATTCATGAAAGTTCATAAATGTATGAATTCATGAAAGTTCATAAGTTTATGAGTTTATAAGTGTATGAATTCATGAGTTTATGAGTTCAGAGTTTATGTTTAAATGAGTAAGAGTTCAGAGTTTATTAATTTATGAGTTTAAGTTCATAAGTGTATGAATTTATGAGTTCATAAGTATGAGTATATACGTGTACGAGTTTAGAGTTTATAAGTTTATGAGTTTAGAGTTTATGAGTTTAGAGTTTATGAGTTTAGAGTTTATAAGTTTATGAGTTTAGAGTTTATGAGTTTAGAGTTTATAAGTTTATGAGTTTAGAGTTTATGAGTTTAGAGTTTATGAGTTTAGAGTTAATGAGTTTAGAGTTTATGAGTATAGAGTTTATAAGTTTATGAGTTTAGAGTTTATGAGTTTAGAGTTTATAAGTTTATGAGTTTAGAGTTTATGAGTTTAGAGTTTATGAGTTTAGAGTTTATAAGTTTATGAGTTTAGAGTTTATGAGTTTAGAGTTTATAAGTTTAGAGTTTATAAGTTTATGAGTTTAGAGTTTATGAGTTTAGAGTTTATAAGTGTAGAGTTTAGAGTTTATGAGTTTAGAGTTTATGAGTTTAGAGTTTATGAGTTTAGAGTTTATGAGTTTAGAGTTTATGAGTTTAGAGTTTATGAGTTTAGAGTTTATGAGTTTAGAGTTGATAAGTTTATGAGTTTAGAGTTTATGAGTTTAGAGTTTATAAGTTTAGAGTTTATAAGTTTGAGTTTAGAGTTTATGAGTTTAGAGTTTATAAGTTTATACGTTTATAAGTTTAGAGTTTGAGTTTAGAGTTTATAAGTTTAGAGTTTATTAATTTATTATGAGTTTAAGATTAGATATATAAGTGTCATAGATAGATGAGTTTATTAGTTTAAATGAGTCTCAATGGCTCATATAGTATTTAGAATGGCAGTTTGATTCAGTCTAGGGCTTCAAGGTATTTAGATTTGAATTTTTGACAGTTGGCCAGTTTGAAAATCTGAACATTCCGCAATGTTAAGTCAATGGGAGTTTTTTCCGAGTTTGATCGTCTTTTTTAGGAAAACCGTAAGTCCGATCAGTTCGAAAAGATATAGCAACTCGAGTCAGAACAGTCTGAGTGTCCGTGCCGAGTTTGGAGTATGTGGAGTTAAAGCTCTAGGAGGAGTTTGATATAGAAATTTAGCGACAGAATAATAATAATAATAATAATAATAATAATAAGTTTAAGTAGGATTTCACTAAGTTGGCTCTCACAAGCCAACTTAATAATAATAAGTTTAAGTAGGATTTCAGTAAGTTGGCTCTCACAAGCCAACTTAATAATAAGTTTAAATAGGATTTCAGTAAGTTGGCTCTCACAAGCCAACTTAACTAGAAAAAAAGTTTGATGAGACAAACTTTAAGTTGGCTTGAGAAAGCCGGACCAGAGAGTTTGAAGAAGTTTAAAGTAGTTTGAAGTTTGATAGATGAATTAGTTAGAAAGAAAGAATAGTTCTAAAAAAAGAAAACGATTGGTTAGAAAGAAAGGAAAGATTAGGTAGAAAGATAGATAGATTAGAAAGTTAAATTAGTTAGAAAGAAAGAGAGAAAGATAGATTAGTTAGAAAGAAAGAAAGAAAGATAGATTAGTTAGAAAGAAAGAGATTAGTTAGAAAGAAAGAAAGATAGATAGATATATAGATAGATTAGTTAGAAAGAAAGAAAGAGATTAGTTAGAAAGAAAGAAAGATTAGTTAGAAAGAAAGAAAGAAAGAAAGATTAGTTAGAAAGAAAGAAAGAAGAGATTAGTTAGAAATGAAAGAATAGAAAGAATAAGAAAGAAGATATAAGTTAGAAAGAAAAGGAAATAGATTAGTTAGAAAGAAAGATAGATGATAGTTAGAAAGAAAAGATAGATTAGTTAGAAAGAAAGAAGATAGATTAGAAGAAAGAAAGATTAGTTAGATAAGAAAGAAAGAGATTAGTTAGAAAGAAAGAAAGATATGTTAGAAAGAAAGAGATTAGTTAGAAGAAAGAAAGATAGATTAGTTAGAATAGAAAGAATTAGTTAAAAGAAAGAAGATAGATTAGTTAGAGAAGAAGATAGATTAGTAGAAAGAAAGAAGATTAGTTAGAAAGAAAGAAGATAGATTAGTTAGAAAGAAAGAAAGATAGATAGAGTAGTTATGAAAGAAGAAAGATAGATTAGTTAAGAAGAAAAGAAAGAAAGATAGTTAGAAAGAAAAAGATAGAATTAGTTAGAAAGAAAAGAAAGATAGATTAGTTAGAAAGAAAGAAAGAATAGATTAGTTAGAAAGAAAGAAGGATTAGTTAGAAAGAAAGAAGATAGATTAGTTAGAAGAAAGAAGAAAGTAGATTAGTTAGAAAGAAAGAAAGATAGATTAGTTAGAAAAGAAAGAGAAAGAAAGATTAGTTAGAAAGAAAGAAAGAAAGATAGATTAGTTAGAAAAGAAAGATAGATTAGTTAGAAGAAAGAAGATAGATTAGTTAGAAAGAAAGAAGATAGATTAGTTAGAAAGAAAGAAGATAGAGAAGAAAGATAGATAGATTAGTAGAAAGAAAGAGAAAGAAAGATATAGTTAGAAGAAGAAAGAAGAGTAAAGATTAGTTAGAAAGAAAGAAAGATAAGATTAGTTAGAAAGAAAGACAAGATTAGTTAGAAGAAAGAAAGAGATTAGTTAGAAAGAAAGAAAGATAGTTAGTTAGAAAGAAGATGAAGATTAGTTAGTAGAAAGAAAGAAGATGATAGTTAGAAAGAAAGAAGATTAGTTAGAAAAAAATAGATTAGAAAGAAAAGAAAGATAGATTAGTTAGAAAGAAAGAAGATTAGTTAGAAGAAAGAAAGATAGATTAGTTAGAAAGAAAGAAAGTAAGAGATTAGTTAGAAAGAAAGAAAGATTAGTTAGATATATGAGTTAAAGAATAGATAGTAGAAAGGATAGAAAGATAGATATTAGTTAGAATGAAGAAGATATATAGATTAGAAAGAAGATTGATTAGTTAGGTTAAGATGTATAGATTGATTTTTGAAAGCAAGATTGGCAGTTTGAAAATTGAAACGAGAAAGAAAATGATGTTTAGTTAGATAGAAAACGTAAGATGATAGTTCGAAGAAGATAGTTAGTAAGAGAAGAAAAGACATGATGTGTAGTTAGAAAGAAGTGATGTAGTTAGAAGTAGAAGAGTGATAGAATAAGAATAGATAAATTATAGAAGAAATAAAGTTAAGTAGATTCATAGTTGACAAGATAAGAAATAAGTTAAGAGATTCAAGTTAGCCAAAGAAAGTAAAGAAATAGGATTTCAGTAAGTTGACTCAAAGCAATTAACTAGAAAAAAATTGATGAGACAATTAAGTTGGCTTGAGAAAGCGACAGAGTTTGAAGAAGTTAAAGAGTTAAGTTTATAGATGAATAGTTAGAAAGAAGAATAGTTCTAAAAAAAGAAAAGATTGTTAGAAAGAAAGGAAAGATTAGTTAGAAAGAAGATAGATTAGTAAAGATAAATTAGTTAGAAAGAAAGAAGAAAGATAGATTAGTTAAAAGAAAGAAGAGATAGATTAGTTAGAAAGAAAGAGATTAGTTAGAAAGAAAGAAAGATAGATAGATTAGTTAGATAGAAAGAAAGAAAGATTAGTTAGAAAGAAAGAAAGATTAGTTAAGAAAGAAAGAAAGAAAGAAAATTAGTTAGAAAGAAAGAAAGAAAGATTAGATTAGTTAGAATGAAAGATAGATTATTGAAGAAAGAAAGAAAGAAAAGAAGAAAGAATGAAATTAGTTAGAAAGAAAGTAATAGATTAGTTAGAAAGAAAAGATAGATTAGTTAGAAGAAAGAAAGAAAAGAAAGATTAGTTAGAAAGAAAGAAATAAGAGATTAGTTAGAAAGAAGAAGATATAGAAAGAAGAAGATTAGTTAGAAGAAAGAAAGAAAGATAGATTAGTTAGAAAGAAAGATAGATTAGTTAGAAGAAAGAAGATAGATTAGTTAGAAAAAGAAAGAAAGATTAGTTAGAAAGAAAGAAAGAAAGATTAGTTAGAAAGAAAGAAAGAAAGATTAGTTAGAAAGAAAGAAAGATAGATTAGTTAGAATGAAAGATAGATTAGTTAGAAAGAAAGAAGATAGATTAGTTAGAAAGAAATAGATAGATGATTAGTTAGAAAGAAAGATAGATAGATTAGTTAAGAAAGAAAGAAGATAGATTAGATTAGTAAGAAAGAAAGATAGATTAGTTAGAAAGAAAGAAAGAAAGATAGATTTAGTTAGAAGAAAGAAAGATAGATTAGTTAGAAAGAAAGATAGATTAGTTGAAAGAAAAGAAAGATAGATTAGTTAGAAAGAAAGAAAGATTAGTTATAGAAAGAAAGATAGATAGAAAAGAAATTAGAAAGAAAAGAAAGAAAGAAAGAAAGAAGAAAAAGAAAGAAAGAAAGAAAGATAGAGTAGAAAGAAAGTAAGAGATTAGTGTTAGAAAGAAAGACAGATCGGGGAGAGCGGGGGCTTTGTGTCAGACTCACAAATTGGAATGGACTCATGCATGTAAGGACCAGAGGGGAAAATCCGTCAGAAATTCACGCTGGCCTTTAAGTGTTTTAAATGGTCTTCAATAAACTGTCCATATTAGTGCAGATTCACAGGGACATAAAATGTGTAATGTGATGTTTAGGCAACTCAATCTTGCCCAAAAGAACCTGAGTTTTTTCTGTAAAGTTCACCTTCCAGTCTGTAAAATCAGTGGCAGGCATTTTAATTCACATGATTGTTAGATCTGAGTTGTTTTAAAAAACATCTTGATTTATTTTGAAATCATCTTTGTCTTCTTTGGAAAAGCATTACACACACACACTCAGTAAAAGTGTTTTGATTGTCTAATCTAAGCACATACACAAAGTGTTTCTATTATTAGAACATCTGTGTGAGATGCTGTTTCTCTGTCTATATTTAGACATTAAATAAGTCTCTTAGTTTTCGAATACTTCTCACATAATGTTTTTTATTTATTTAAATGATTTAAGTAAGCACTAATAAAAGTTCAATAAGACATTCAATATCCATGTCATACTGTATTTCAACCCAAAATAAAAAGAAAGTGAAAAAGAAAAACTAAAAACTACATTTGCATATGCCCTTTCATTTTTAAGAACATTTTATTGACAATCAAATACTCAACACAACAAACAGGAGAAACAGGAGAATGTACAACCACGTAACACAGACGATCAACAAACTCATAACGTGACAGTACTCCCCACTCCCGTAAGCCATATCTCACACCTACAGTCGACAGGGGTGGGTGCGCTGGAGGCTGGTGAAGGTTGTCCAATGCGGCTTAGCTAGGACAGGAAGTTTCTAGGGAGGCGCCGGTAGCTCAAGGAGGCAGGAGAGGGAAGCTTTGGGTCGGCGAGAACGGGGGCTTTGGGTCGGCGAGAGCGGGGGCTTCGGGTCGAGGAGAGCGGGGGCTTCGGGTCGAGGAGAGCGGGGGCTTTGGGTCGGGGAGAGCGGGGGCTTTGGGTCGAGGAGAGCGGGGGCTTTGGGTCGAGGAGAGCGGGGGCTTCGGGTCGAGGAGAGCGGGGGCTTCGGGTCGAGGAGAGCAGGGGCTTCGGGTCGAGGAGAAAAGGGGTTTTGGGTCGGGGAGAGAGGGGGCTTTGGGTCGGGGAGAGTGGGGGCTTTGGGTCGGGGAGAGCGGGGGCTTTGGGTCGAGGAGAGCGGGGGCTTCGGGTCGAGGAGAGCGGGGGCTTCGGGTCGAGGAGAGCGGGGGCTTCGGGTCGAGGAGAGCAGGGGTTTTGGGTCGGGGAGAGAGGGGGCTTTGGGTCGAGGAGAGCGGGGGCTTTGGGTCGGGGAGAGAGGGGGCTTTGGGTCGAGGAGAGCGGGGGCTTTGGGGCGGGAAGAGCAGGGACTTTGGGTCGGGGAGGGCGTGGGGCTTTGGGTCAGGGAGAGCGGGAGGCTTTGGGTCAGGGACAGCGGGAGGCTTTGGGTCGGGGAGAGCGGGGAGGCTTTGGGTCGGGGAGAGCGGGATGCTTTGGGTCAGGGAGAGCGGTCGGCTTTGGGTCGGGAGAGCGGGTGGCTTTGGGTCGGGAGAGTGGGGACTTTGGGTCGGGAGAGCAGGGGCTTTGGGTCGGGAGAGCGGGGGCTTTGGGTCGGGAGAGCGGGGGCTTTGGGTCGGGAGAGCGGGGGCTTTGGGTCGGGAGAGCGGGGGCATTGGGTCGGGAGAGCGGGGGCTTTGGGTCGGGGAGAGCGGGAGGCTTTGGGTCGGGGAGAGCGGGCGGCTTTGGGTTGGGAGAGCGGGGGCTTTGGGTCGGGGAGAGCGGTCGGCTTTGGGTCGGGAGAGCGGGTGGCTGTGGGTCGGGGAGAGCGGGGACTTTGGGTCGGGAGAGCGGGGACTTTGGGTCGGGAGAGCGGGGGCTTTGGGTCGGGAGAGCGGGGGCTTTGGGTTGGGGGGAGCGGGGGCTTTGGGTCAGGAGAGCGGGGGCTTTGGGTTGGGGGGAGCGGGCGGCTTTGGGTCGGGAGAGCGGGGGCTTTGGGTTGGGGGGAGCGGGCGGCTTTGGGTCCGGAGAGCGGGGGCTTTGGGTTGGCGAGAGCGGGCGGCTTTGGGTCGGGGAGAGCGGGGGGCTTTGTGTCAGACTCACAAATTGGAATGGACTCATGCATGTAAGGACCAGAGGGGAAAATCCGTCAGAAATTCACGCTGGCCTTTAAGTGTTTTAAATGGTCTTCAATAAACTGTCCATATTAGTGCAGATTCACAGGAACATAAAATGTGTAATGTGATGTTTAGGCAACTCAATCTTGCCCAAAAGAACCTGAGTTTTTTCTGTAAAGTTCACCTTCCAGTCTGTAAAATCAGTGGCAGGCATTTTAATTCACATGATTGTTAGATCTGAGTTGTTTTAAAAAACATCTTGATTTATTTTGAAATCATCTTTGTCTTCTTTGGAAAAGCGTTACACACACACACTCAGTAAAAGTGTTTTGATTGTCTAATCTAAGCACATACACAAAGTGTTTCTATTATTAGAACATCTGTGTGAGATGCTGTTTCTCTGTCTATATTTAGACATTAAATAAGTCTCTTAGTTTTCGAATACTTCTCACATAATGTTTTTTATTTATTTAAATGATTTAAGTAAGCACTAATAAAAGTTCAATAAGACATTCAAAGCCATTAAAAAACATTCTCATACATTTAAGAAACAGCAATTACATTAAAATGGCACTGAAAACATTTTACTTCATTCATTATAAAAATACTTAATTTGCTTCTTAAGGATAAAAAGAATATGCAATATAATTTCTAAAAATGTCTAAATAATAAAATGACTTTTTGGTCATGCATCAACCTACCAGAACTTACAGTAATTAATGATTAAACTAATAAGAACAGCATTATAAATAATCATGAATCATAAACTTCACAAGTAATAGAAACGAGAGAAGAGAAGAGAAGAGAAGAGAAGAGAAGAGAAGAGAAGAGAAGAGAAGAGAAGAAAAGAGAAGAGAAGAGAAGAGAAGAGAAGAGAAGAGAAGAGAAGAGAAGAGAAGAGAAGAGAAGAGAAGAGAAGAGAACGAGGTTTGTTCTTGTTGAGCTTGTGATTGTCCTGGTTCACAGCAGAAGCTACAATATCTAAAAAGGGAGTAAAGAGTATAAATTACAGACGACAGGTACTTTTAGTTTGACTCCATCATTCACCACACAAGCACATCATTAATACTTACAACATTAGAATGTCATTAAAAACCGGCTAGGGGATACAGTTTTTGTTTATGTTATTGAAAAAGAGGAATTTCTTCATGTAAATGCTCTTTATTGTACATTTGTTCAAGATTATTCTTGTCCCATCAAGTAGATAAGAGTTTCATCAAAAGTACAAATACAAATTTATAACATTATGTTATTGGTAATTTTAGTCATTTAACTTATAATTATTACCAGATTTTCATGTCAGTAGTAATAAAGCACTGATGATGCGTCTGTGTTAGTGGATATACACTCACCTAAAGGATTATTAGGAACACCTGTTCAATTTCTCCTTAATGCAATTATCTAATCAACCAATCACATGGCAGTTGCTTCAATGCATTTAGGTGTGTGGTCCTGGTCAAGACAATCTCCTGAACTCCAAACTGAATGTCAGAATGGGAAAGAAAGGTGATTTAAGCAATTTTGAGCGTGGCATGGTTGTTGGTGCCAGACGGGCCGGTCTGAGTATTTCACAATCTGCTCAGTTACTGGGATTTTCACGCACAACCATTTCTAGGGTTTACAAAGAATGGTGTGAAAAGGGAAAAACATCCAGTATGCGGCAGTCCTGTGGGCAAAAATGCCTTGTTGATGCTAGAGGTCAGAGGAGAATGGGCCGACTGATTCAAGCTGATAGAAGAGCAACTTTGACTGAAATAACCACTCGTTACAACTGAGGTATTGGTTTCTTGAACATGGCAATGAGTTCACTGTACTAAAATGGCCCCCACAGTCACCAGATCTCAACTCAATAGAGCATCCAGCAGCCAACATTTCTAAAGAATGCTTTCAGCACCTTGTTGAATCAATGCCACGCAGAATTAAGGCAGTTCTGAAGGCGAAAGGGGGTCAAACACAGTATTAATGCCACGCATCTTGATGTTCACCAAGATGGCGCCGCGGATGGCTGCCTCGGTGCGGAGCTCTCCAGTTATTGTGTTGTTTTTGTTTGTTTGTCCTGTGTTTAGTCATTATTTTCCTATCAGCTTCACCAAAGACGAACTACTGGACATTAGGAAACACACACCAGATAACTTTTCTACAGTTTTTGATAATTCAGACGTTTTGCTGGACATTCTCGTCGGAGGGGCAGCGCTGTTGTTCAAACGCGCGCTCAAACGCAAACGAGGAAAGCGAGCGGGCGCGCTGGTTAAACTCCGCGAGCGCGGCCTGCGCACTGCACTCCCTAGTATTCATCTTGCGAATCTCCGATCCCTTCCTAACAAAATGGACGAACTTCTCCTCCTCACCCGGATTAACAAGGATTTTTTAAACTCTGCTGCTCTGTGCTTCACTGAAACCTGGCTAAGTGAAGCCATACCGGACAACGCAATACATCTGCCGGGCTTCCAGCTGTTCCGAGCGGATCGCATCGCGGAGCTAACGGGGAAGACGAGAGGTGGTGGATTGTGTTTCTACATTAACGAAAGTTGGTGTTCAGATGTAACAACACTGAAGAAGATGTGCTCTCCTAATTTAGAGGCGATCTTCATAAACTGTAAACCTTTCTACTCGCCACGGGAGTTTTCCTCTTTCATTCTCGTGAATGTTTACATCCCTCCAGACGCGTGCGTGAGCGCGGCACTACAACAGCTGGCTGAACAAATAGCCGAAACGGAACAAAGGTACCCAGACTCTCTTTTAATAATTCTAGGGGATTTTAACAAAGCAAATCTTTCCCGTGAACTTCCAAAATACAGACAGCACGTTACATGTCCCACAAGAGACAGTAATATACTGGACCACTGTTACACCACAATAAAGAATGCGTATCACTCCGTTCCACGAGCAGCTTTGGGGCTATCTGATCACTGTTTGGTTCATCTTATACCGACCTACAGGCAGAAACTGAAATCAGCTAAACCTGTAATAAGGACTGTAAAAAGATGGACTAATGAAGCAGAGCAGGATCTACAGGCCTGCTTCGATTGCACTGATTGGACTGTTTTTGAAGCTGCTACCAACGATCTGGATGAGCTCACAGATACTGTTACATCATATATCAGTTTCTGTGAGGATACATGCATTCCTACCAGGACATTCTTATCATTCACCAATGATAAACCATGGTTTACTGGGAAACTCAAACAGCTTCGTCATGCCAAAGAGGATGCTCACAAAAGTGGGGATAAAATCTTGTATAACCATGCCAAGAACAGACTGACAAAGGAGATCAGAGTTGCTAAAAGAGCCTACTCTGAAAAGCTGAAAAACCAGTTTTCATCCAACGACCCATCATCAGTCTGGAATGGCCTGAAGAACATCACCAATTACAAGTCACCATCCTCCCGATCTGTGGACAATCCACACCTGGCTGATGATTTAAATTCATTTTACTGCAGGTTTGAAAAGCCCTCATTCACACCTCTCACCGGCTCTGACCTGCAGTTCACACATCCACCATCACCTCCTACACCCCCTCCTCTCCCCCCTCCTGCCATCCAACCTGAGCTTAAGGTCTGTGTGGAGGACGTGAGCCGAGTCTTCAAAAAACAGAAGACTAGGAAAGCCTCAGGCCCAGACGGCATCTCGTCTGCTTGTCTAAAAGCCTGCGCTGACCAACTGGCCCCGGTCTTCACGCAGATCTTCAACAGATCATTGGAGCAATGTGAAGTTCCCTGCTGCTTCAAACGCTCCACTATCATTCCGGTCCCCAAAAAAACCAAAATCACTGGACTTAATGACTACAGACCTGTCGCTCTCACGTCCGTGGTCATGAAGTCGTTTGAAAGACTGGTGTTGGCCCACCTGAAGGACATCACTGGACCCCTGCTGGATCCTTTTCAGTTTGCTTACAGAGCAAACAGGTCTGTGGATGATGCAGTCAACATGGGACTGCATTATATCCTGCAACATCTCGACAGACCTGGGACTTATGCAAGGATCCTCTTTGTGGACTTCAGTTCGGCCTTCAATACCATCATGCCTGATCTACTCACAGACAAACTGACCCAGCTCTCCATTCCATCCTCGATCTGTCAGTGGATCTCCAGCTTCCTGACGGATCGGCAGCAGCTCGTGAGACTGGGGAAACACACATCCAGGACTCTCACCACCAGCACTGGCGCCCCCCAAGGGTGCGTTCTCTCCCCACTGCTCTTCTCCCTGTACACTAACGACTGCACTTCTAAAGACCCCACTGTCAAGCTCCTGAAATTTGCAGACGACACCACTGTCATCGGTCTCATCCGAAACGGTGACGAGTCTGCTTACAGACTGGAGGTTGAACAGCTGGCTGTCTGGTGCAGTTATAACAACCTTGAGCTGAACACGCTCAAAACAGTGGAGATGACCGTGGACTTCAGGAGGAACAGCCCAGCACTCCCCCCACTCACCATCATGAACAGCACTGTGGAAGCAGTGGAGTCATTCAGGTTCCTGGGCACTATCATCTCTCAGGACCTGAAGTGGGACAATCACATTGACTCCATTGTGAAAAAGGCCCAGCAGAGACTGTATTTCCTTCGCCAGCTGAGGAAGTTCAACCTGCCACAGGAGCTGCTGATTCAGTTCTACTCAGCCGTTATTGAGTCTGTCCTATGCACTTCCATCACTGTCTGGTTTGGTTCAGCTACCAAATCAGACATCATGAGACTACAGCGGACAGTCCGGACTGCAGAGAGGATCATTGGTGCCCCCCTGCCAACCCTCCAGGACCTGTACTCTTCCAGAGTGAGGAAGAGAGCAGGTAAAATCATCACAGACTCCACTCACCCTGGACACCACCTGTTTGAACTGTTACCGTCAAGACGGAGACTCAGATCACTGGCCACAAGAACATCTCGGCACAGGAACAGTTTCTTCCCACAGGCCATTTCCCTCCTGAACAGTTAACATATCTCCCAAGGCATATGCCTTTAAGTGCAATACCCCACTGTTTAGTGCAATATCTCCTAAACTCAGGTTATTTATATTTATATTTATTCATACTATTCAAAATACTGTATATATGTTCATAATCCGAAAATGTTTATTCTGACTAAACCCAACCGTGGCCTTATATTTTATATTTTATAGTATTTTCATATATATATATATATATATATATTTTTTTTTTATAATTTTATTTTTAGATTTTGTATTACTGTTTCTTGTTGTATTTGTATCTGTATATGTGCACTGGAAGCTTCAGTACCAAAGAAAATTCCTTGTGTGTGCAAGCACACTTGGCAATAAAGCTCTTTCTGATTCTGATTCTGATTCTGATTAGTATGGTGTTCCTAATAATCATTTAGGTGAGTATAAATGTGACCCGTCACAGAAACCAGGGACACAAGTCGGCAGCACAACGTTCGAGCAAAATGAGAAAGAAGAGTTTTTTTTTCAAAATTGGTGAATTTCAATTTTTTGCAGAATCTGTTAGTTGAAATCACGAAGAAGCCTCTCCATGTTTGAGATAGCAGTATTGGTATATTTAAAAGCTTACATTTTGAGGTTGAAATCGGCTTGTTTTCTGAGATTCTAGCACGCAGTAGGGGCGTGGCGTGTTAAGGCCTCATTATGCTTCTGCATCAACTCCACGGCGTAGCTTCGTCGTCACTCCTACGGCGTCGTTGCCGTTTTATGGTTCTGCGTCAGGTTGCGTTGCATCGCGGTGCATCTGACCAATCACAGCCCTTGCGGTCTGCGTCGCCTCGACGCGTAGTTACAATTTTTTGGAGGTGCACGTCAAGCTACGGCGTAGGGGTTGGAGAGGGGTTCGCGGTGACGCAGAGGGGTCTGCGAGGGTACGCCGTCGTTTCGACGCAGAAGCATAAAACAGGCTTTATTGTCTGTGTGTATTTCCATACTGAATATGGCGCTTTTGTTCACGCCCTCCAAGTGAACCGCATGGCTACTTATTATGCTGTGCTCTGGTCGGCTCTATCTGATATCAAAATTCGATGAAGATGGACACCACAAAGATTGCCGCAGACGAGCTGAACCATGACAGTTACACCGAAAATGTTTTCGCCACACTTCGTGGGCTCGGGAAACTGAACCGGAGGTATGGGCGCGGCGCGCGCGCCCTCGGTGCTTGAATACGGCGGCTCAGCTCGCTGACAGCGGTGGCTGGCTGTTTAATATGTGGCGTCCCGATTGCTTTGAATGGGGAAAGTTTTGTGAACTGAACAGACTTAATGGACTGCCAACAATCTCCATAGAACAAGAACTGGCACAGAGAATCGAAATAGAGGATGCAGTTAAGACCTTTGCTGCCATGAAGGCCTGTCGTGCGCGTTTCTGAAACGTAAGTTAAGCTTCATTTGCTCTTTAGTCGTTATTTAAGATGCTGAACCTGCTGATGATATAATGTGCTTGCGGAAATTTCATTTGTGTGTGTATACGCCAAGGTTATAATCGTTAACGAAAACGAACGAAAAAAACGAAAACTAGGTGGGAAAAAACATTGTCGTTAACTGAAATAAAAATAAAAACGAGGCATTACAAAAAAACGATAACTAACTAAAACTGTAATGTGTGTTTGGCAAAACTAACTAAAATAAAATAAAATTATAGAGTAAATGTCCTTAGTTTTCGTCTTTGTCAATGTCTTAAAATTTTTAACGCTATTCAAAACATGCAGTGTATTCGCTCAGCTGCATTTCATTTCCCTGCTCTCCCCCTCCGTCTCTCTGTCACATGCACGCGCGCACACACACACACACACACCACAGCCCCTCCCCTCCGTGCACTCCGCGTCTCCATGAAAACGAGGGTTCGACGTTGAAAGCAAGTTCGCGAAAGGTTGGTATCTCGTGAACACCTTTACACAATCAATCACACATTAAAAAGTGGTGTAAAATATTTTAAATTCTGAATACATTATTGTCAGTGTGTTAATGTCGACCCGAGAAGCGATTGCGCCTTCCCAGCAAACATTGGTCCGACAGCAACGTCGTGTCCCTGGCCAAAAATAGTCGCGGTATGACGGCATAAATCGGTAAAAATATGTAACACAGAACATTTCCTAAAAATGCATTCAGATACACTTGTACATGTCTACAGTTGCATGTATAATTGTTATTTTAACTTTTAGCTACGTAGTTCAATATATAGTGCATCGGGTGAGAGGACGTCACCTGGCGACGTCTGTTCCACGTGCATTTATAGTCCAGAATGACCCTCTATGAAATCCTTGTGAAATATGCAAAAGCTGTGCTTAATCCTTGCATGGTTAATACTGCAATAATTAATTTAATTGCCCGAGTAGTTTTAAAGAGGTTGTGAAGACGTCCACTGACGTCCTTTACACGTCTAGTCAGGCTGTGTGAATATACGTCCACTGACGTCTTTTGCACGTACAGTCTAGCAAGACAGAAAAAAATATCAGGAATTATCTTTATGAAATACACGATTTGTATACAAAGTAAATATATTTTCTTTACCTTGTTTAAAAAAATTATAATCACAAAGTGCCCAGTGTGGTTACGTGATTGCAAAGCTGCCTTGTAGCCTACCTGATGTATTCGTTGTTATTTTTTATGGAATGTATGCATATACATCATGTAAAACAGAAATATACCCGGTCACAATTTATGTCTGAGTTGGCCAAAACCATAAACTGTGCTGCCAAAATGTAATAACAAAACATCTCGTGATATTACAAAATCCTGCGATGGGATAGATTATCTCGCGAGATGTTAAGGCGTTCTCATAGATTCTGGAACTTTGAACAACCACGAGGAGAGAGGAGGGAGTTGTGTCGATATTATTGAAAATCTAATGTTGGGTAAGTACATTTTGTATTATTAGAAAACGTGCTTGAGTTTTACTTGTTTGACATGAATGAACCGAAAGAAATGATGCCCACATACATTGTCAACTGAAGTTTACTGAGTTTGGCTAAAATTAGCCAGTAGGCTAAGTTACCCTGAACGTATACAACGGTACCATAGTATAAAGTATTGTTTAATGATACAGTCAAAGTCATTACTGTAACTTATTAATGTAGCCTTTTGAGAGTTTCTTTCAGAAAGTAAATTATCTGAATTGGAATGAAATGTTTAGTTGGATTTTAACATGTATGTTTTCAGTAACTGCTTTAAAAATAAAAGCAGAACATCTTTTATACAATAAAATAAAATGTAATGCATGTTGATTACCTTTTTCTAATGTTTCAATCATGATTCATTAATCCTGTTCCATGTTATTTTTTTTTTAGCTGTAGACCATACAAATATTTTGAAAATAAATGCAGATCATTTACCTCAAATTTATAATTGTATTTATTTAATATATATATAATTCTCTTCCCTTAGATGCTGTGAAGAGGTGGAGCCCAAATGCTACAGACTCTGAAATTGATGCAGCAATGACTGAAACACACTCCAGGAAGAGCTGGTGGATACAAAAAATGAGCCAAACAATGTGTTTAAAGGGATAGTTCACCCAAAAATGAAAATTGTCATTATTTACTCAACCTCATGTCATGTTTCAAACCTGTATGTTTGGAAGAATGTTTGTAACCAAGCAGATGTCACTTCCTATTACAGTTTTTCTCAGTCGCTTTGGTGTGTTTTTCACATCATCTCTAACATGTGCTAAATAATAAGTTCATTTCTCAGAACAATTTGTACAAACTGCAATATACAATAGATATGTTTCTAAAGCTAGTCAGTCACTAAAAATCCTTAGTACATCTCTCAAAAGTAAATATTCATGCCCATGATCATGTCAGTGTCATCAGAATAAGTCATTGAGTCATTGTTCACGAACAAGGTCGTCAAAATGTTTAGGCATGATGTCAATGTTACTGTGTACTTTGACAGTAGCTATTACCTGATGTAAACTTACAGTAGGCTTCAGTTTGCATGACAGTTACTGTATTGAATTTGCACAAGGCTGCACTTCTATGGCATATGTCAATTTCAACACTACTATTTACATATTACTGTATGTGGGTTATTGATTGAAAGAGAATGGACAAGATTTTGTTTTTCACAGCTTTTACAGTACCAGTGCTAGTTTATGAAAGAAAAAACAAAATAATTTACAGTAAGAAACAGACAAGGGGCACAAAGGAAGAAAAAAAACTAAATTAGAAAGAAACACAGGAAACACCCCTAAGGTCTGTCTATATGCTTGCCAATTGATTACTGTATTCAGGACAACTGGTTGATTGTTGGTTGAACTAACACTTTACATTCCTTCATAAGTGAGGGTCAATTTCACCTGCACGATTCATCAATTCACGTTTTTGTAC
This sequence comes from Chrosomus eos, assembly GCA_036326025.1. Classification (NCBI taxonomy): domain Eukaryota; kingdom Metazoa; phylum Chordata; class Actinopteri; order Cypriniformes; family Leuciscidae; genus Chrosomus; species Chrosomus eos. The sequence goes on from CM070818.1 coordinate 64,552,797, forward strand.
AAAAGGTCTAATAGAATTGTGTAAAACTATGCTTGACAGTTATGACAAATAGTTCAACAATTTTGCATGTAATGGCTTATTCAAGGAACTAATGCTTAGATGTTTTGAGGGGTAAGACTATTCAACAGAGAACCATTTACTATATTTTGATCAACATGACATGAGCAATTGGAAATGTGGAAAAAAGCTGACACTTGTACATTATCAATTGCAATATGTACAAAAGCAATTGCAATTTGTTCAAAGGAATAAGAAATTGCTTTAATGATGTGCACAAGTGACTAGATGATTTGGAATGTGTACAAGTAGTATCAAGAATTGCACTTTTGATCTAAGAAATGCACCAAAGCGACTGAGAAAAACTGTAACTACCATAATAATCTTTCTCCAATAATGGTAGTCAATGGTTGCTCTATTTGCTTGGTTACAAACATTCTTCAAAATATCATCTTTTGTGTTCAGCAGAAGAAAGAAACTCATACAGGTTTGGAAAATGAGGTTGAGTAAATAAAAGAATTTAAATTAAATTTTTGGGTGAACTATCCCTTTATATAATAATTCAGTATTTTGTAATTTGTATTTTAGTTTGGTTAACAAATGTTAAACATTGAAAAAAATTAAGAGAAATATAGGCTGTTCAAGATCAATAAAATGCTGGCTAAATCAGAACATGCTGCTTTTTTCTTATATCCACAAATAATGTGTTCTTGTTTGTGATGTGTACACGTGATTAAAACGTTTTATTGACGGTCAGGTCCGACGGGACAAATTTTGGAGCCTTTTAGAACCTTTGTCAAGATGTGTAAACCTCAAGACTTGATTGTCTTTCACGATGTTACACAATATGTGTGTGGTTATTTTAAATGCAGGCTTATATATACACTTAAATTATGCAGCAACACATTTAAACACCCAAATGACGACGCATTTAGACGTCCAGGGACGCGCTGAAGAGACGTGGAATTCACGGCCAGAAAAGACGTTGAAATCACGGCCAGATGACGTCAAAGACGTCGGTTCAACTTTCATTTTGGAACTATTTTTCAACCATGACGGGACGTGTCGGACGGACGTCTTTTCAACGGTCATTACACGTCCAAATGTTTGCTGGGTTATTTAGAAAGTTATCTATTCGCAAATCTGAGGTAAAATGCACTTGGGTTGTCGATGTCAAATATATATAAGCTGTGAATGTGATTCAAATATTAAATAGTAATGTTATATCATTATTTTACTCTTACACTGAATGTTTGCTGCTTCAATACAGAGTAGCCGGCCCGGCATTAATTTTTTGGCCCGCGTCATGCAAAAGATCATGAATGCACTTTTTTATTTTTAGTTCAAAGGTTGTGCGAATATTAGACAGTGTGACTGTAGCCTATATGTTTAATACCGCGGAGTCGGACGCTTTGGATAATCCGTGGGTCAATTAATAAAAAATAACATTTATCATCGTCATTGCGATGTGTGTGGAATGTTTAATGTAGCTTTATATACTTGATATCTCCGAAATGTAACAGTTACCATTAACTTGCTAAGCGCAACAAATAGCGAAACAAGCGGAAAAGCTCAGTTTGTGTGCGCTACGCAGAGCTCGTGCATTCAGAGCTGCGCACGTTTCATGCTCATAACTTATAAAGAATAAAATAAAACAAGGTGTTATTATGACGAATGATAGACAGCTAAACAGCGTATTTTCATATTCAGTATTACTTTAAATCGGACAAAGACTAGCAATACTTACCTTGCAAGGAGGTTTTTAATACTCTGTTTGGGTATGAACTCTTTTTTTGTGCTTAATTTTAATAATTAATATTGCTAGAAAACTGTTAATCCACTTTTTTGTTCCAGATTTTGTTTCACGTTCAGTATTAGCCTACTTTAAATAGGACAAAGACTAGCAAGACTTACCTAGCAAGATAGGTAATAAACTGCATTTCTAAATAAGTAAGAAATATTGTGTATGTCGTCTTTAGTCTATTTGCTATTTAGTTTTTTTCCTGGCACACGCCACTTGCACATTTTGCACTTTACTGCGGAGTCTTGTGTAGACTGTTTACATATTTGTGCCCATATGTACATTTTATGTACTGGTTTTATTGTTGAATAGATATTTCTAAAATTGTATGATGTTTTTGTTGAGTTATTATCACACAATTCTTTTTTTGACCTTTTTGAATCTTGCCCCCTGACAAATAACCCAAAATCCAAAAAAAGACTAAAACTAACACTAAAACTAATAAAAACTAAACTAAAACTAAGCATTTTCAAAAAATAAAAACTAAACTAAACTAGCAAACCCACTTTAAAAACTAATTAAAACTAAACTGAATTTGAAAACAAAAATTAAAAACGAAATAAAAATAAAAACTAATGAAAAATGCAAAACTATAATAACCTTGGTATACGCACATAATAAAGTGGTGTAAAGAGATTTTCAACAGTAATTTGAGGAGGTGAAATGTGATTATTTGGAAAATTCCTGTCATGACTGCTTAAAGAAAAATGCCAGCAGGCATTTGCCTCCTGCATAAACTTTAATATTGTTGACATTTTGGGCACACGCGCGTTGCGAACTATTTCCGTAATATGTAGGCCTATGGCTTACTGGTCTTTGTGTGTTGTTGCTGGTTTTGCGTTATATATGGCATATTGGTCTTTGTGTGTTGTTGCTGGTTTTGCGTTATATGTAGACTATATGGCATATTGGTCTTTGTGTGTTGTTGCTGGTTTTGCGTTATATATGGCATATTGGTCTTTGTGTGTTGTTGCTGGTTTTGCGTTATATGTAGGCTATATGGCATATTGGTCTTTGTGTGTTGTTGCTGGTACGTTGCAAATAGAGGGGCATCACAATTGTTTTTCGCCTAGAGCTGCAGAAGTGCACTCATTCGAAGTGCAAAAAAAGCTGTAAAGCACAGGGGGAGCTTTACAGGTGGTATGGCTTATCTAAATGAGATGTAAATGAGCCCTTTTGTCACTCCTAACAGCAGAGAGAGGTGAGAACTGCACAATCTTTAGAGGTTGTTTTCTCATCTTTGAGCTTTTTTAAGTGCCTACCTTCAAATGGCCACAACTTCTCCAAATATTATCAGAATTCCACATGTTACACATCGTTGGAAAGCTTGGAGACTACACTTTCAGAATCTATGAATAACTCAAAATGCCCCAGAACCGACTTGTGTCCCTAGTTTCCGTGACTGGTCACAAATGCTCTTATATTTGTGTATAATATTAATTACACTGAATTTCATTTCATGACCTCGTTCCTGTGCATCAGTCCACACTTTTCCTTCACATAATATAATAATTTACACTCAAATCAATATTCCACATCCATGTGTGTATTTATCTGGTATGTAGCTGTGTAATAAATGCCTCTGTGTCTGTCTGGGGTTTATTTTGTGGCAATGAGCGACTGACTGATCATTATCACTTACATAACAGATACTCACTTCTCGTTTCAGACTGGCGTAGCTGTATCTGGCAGAAGAGAAAGATGGTCTCTGTCGCGTCACACCTGCAGACTGACAAACATGACACGCTTTTAAACTGCAGTGATGAAGGGCTTCAGTCAGCTCCTCATGAAGATCGTTTTCTCTGTGATTGTGTTCAAATAGTTCAGATCAAAAGAAACATGGACCAAATAGTCAATGAATCGTTCTAATAATATTTAGATTAGTCAAGTATCAAGATGATGCAGTGCCTTGCATGTGAACGTGTGTGTTAAACTCACATATATGTGTCAACAGAACTGCCGGCTCTTCCAGCCCTGATTGGTTGCGTCGGCAGTCGGCAGCCAGCGAATCTGACACACAAAACTCCAGTCAGAACATCTGTATGATCATTAATGTTTATGTGTACAGTAGACCACTAGCTCTAGAGACAGAGGCATACTCATCTGTAAAACTCTCTAACTTTACAGTTAACCAGGTTAGGGTCAGGAGTTAGTACAGCCGGCAGATAAAGTTCTTATTGTTGGTGATTTTAATATACATGTAGATAATGAAAAAGATGCATTGGGATTGGCATTTAAAGACATTCTTAACTCTGTTGGAGTGAGACAACACGTGTTACTAGGGCTGTCACTTTTGAGAAAAATCACATTTGAACGGATATCGAATATCAAGCAATATATTCGAATATCTACGAGTAAAATGTAAAATGAAGTTAACGAACAACCTCGATCCATCAGGAAATGCCACATGGTCGCTGAATTTAACTGTGCTTCATGAAGAGTTTTACTTTTGCGTGAAGAAGCCGTTCAGTGATGAGCTGTAGGCAGGAGTGTGTTACCTGAGTGTGCAGTGATGAGCTGTAGGCAGGAGTGTGTTACCTGAGTGTGCAGTGATGAGCTGTAGGCAGGAGTGTGTTACCTGAGTGTGCAGTGATGAGCTGTAGACAGGAGTGTGTTACCTGAGTGTGCAGTGATGAGCTGTAGACAGGAGTGTGTTACCTGAGCGTGCAGTGATGAGCTGTAGGCAGGAGTGTGTTACCTGAGCGTGCAGTGATGAGCTGTAGACAGGAGTGTGTTACCTGAGTGTGCAGTGATGAGCTGTAGGCAGGAGTGTGTTACCTGAGCGTGCAGTGATGAGCTGTAGGCAGGAGTGTGTTACCTGAGCGTGCAGTAATGAGCTGTAGTCAGGAGTGTGTTACCTGAGTGTGCAGTAATGAGCTGTAGTCAGGAGTGTGTTACCGGAGTGTGCAGTGATGAGCTGTAGACAGGAGTGTGTTACCTGAGTGTGCAGTGATGAGCTGTAGGCAGGAGTGTGTTACCTGAGCGTGCAGTAATGAGCTGTAGTCAGGAGTGTGTTACCTGAGTGTGCAGTGATGAGCTGTAGCAGGAGAGTGTTACCTGAGTGTGCAGTGATGAGCTGTAGCAGGAGTGTGTTACCTGAGCGTGCAGTGATGAGCTGTAGGCAGGAGTGTGTTCCCTGAGTGTGCAGTGATGAGCTGTAGGCAGGAGTGTGTTACCTGAGCGTGTAGTGATGAGCTGTAGGCAGGAGTGTGTTACCTGAGTGTGCAGTGATGAGCTGTAGGCAGGAGTGTGTTACCTGAGTGTGCAGTGATGAGCTGTAGGCAGGAGTGTGTTACCTGAGTGTGCAGTGATGAGCTGTAGGCAGGAGTGTGTTACCTGAGTGTGCAGTGATGAGCTGTAGGCAGGAGTGTGTTACCTGAGCGTGCAGGAATGAGCTGTAGTCAGGAGTGTGTTACCTGAGCGTGCAGTAATGAGCTGTAGTCAGGAGTGTGTTACCTGAGTGTGCAGTGATGAGCTGTAGTCAGGAGTGTGTTACCTGAGTGTGCAGTGATGAGCTGTAGACAGGAGTGTGTTACCTGAGTGTGCAGTGATGAGCTGTAGCAGGATGTGTTACCTGAGCGTGCAGTAATGAGCTGTAGGCAGGAGTGTGTTACCTGAGTGTGCAGTGATGAGCTGTAGGCAGGAGTGTGTTACCTGAGTGTGCAGTGATGAGCTGTAGGCAGGAGTGTGTTACCTGAGCGTGCAGTGATGAGCTGTAGGCAGGAGTGTGTTCCCTGAGTGTGCAGTGATGAGCTGTAGGCAGGAGTGTGTTACCTGAGCGTGAGTGATGAGCTGTAGGCAGGAGTGTGTTACCTGAGCGTGCAGTGATGAGTTGTAGGCAGGAGTGTGTTACCTGAGCGTGCAGTGATGAGCTGTAGGCAGGAGTGTGTTACCTGAGCGTGCAGTGATGAGCTGTAGGCAGGAGTGTGTTACCTGAGCGTGCAGTGATGAGCTGTAGGCAGGAGTGTGTTACCTGAGCGTGCAGTAATGAGCTGTAGTCAGGAGTGTGTTACCTGAGCGTGCAGTAATGAGCTGTAGCAGGAGTGTGTTACCTGAGTGTGCAGTGATGAGCTGTAGTCAGGAGTGTGTTACCTGAGGTGCAGTGATGAGCTGTAGCAGGAGTGTGTTACCTGAGTGTGCAGTGATGAGCTGTAGGCAGGAGTGTGTTACCTGAGCGTGCAGTGATGAGCTGTAGGCGGGAGTGTGTTACCTGAGTGTGCAGTGATGAGCTGTAGGCAGGAGTGTGTTACCTGAGTGTGCAGTGATGAGCTGTAGGCAGGAGTGTGTTACCTGAGCTGGCAGTGATGAGCTGTAGGCAGGAGTGTGTTCCTGAGTGTGCAGTGATGAGCTGTAGGCAGAGTGTGTTACCTGAGCGTGTAGTGATGAGCTGTAGGCAGGAGTGTGTTACCTGAGCGTGCAGTGAATGAGTGTAGGCAGGAGTGTGTTACCTGAGCGTGCAGTGATGAGTCTGTAGGCAGGAGTGTGTTTACCTGAGCGTGCAGTGATGAGCTGTAGGCAGGAGTGTGTTACCTGAGCGTGCAGTGATGAGCTGTAGGCAGGAGTGTGTTACCTGAGTGTGCAGTGATGAGCTGTAGGCAGGAGTGTGTTACCTGAGTGTGCAGTGATGAGCTGTAGGCAGGAGTGTGTTACCTGAGTGTGCAGTGATGAGCTGTAGCAGGAGTGTGTTACCTGAGCGTGCAGTGATGACTGTAGCAGAGTGTGTTACCTGAGCGTGCAGTGATGAGCTGTAGCAGGAGTGTGTTACCTGAGGTGCAGTGATGATCTGTAGTCAGGAGTGTGTTACCTGAGGTGCAGTGATGATCTGTAGTCAGGAGTGTGTTACCTGAGCGTGCAGTGATGATCTGTAGTCAGGAGTGTGTTACCTGAGCGTGCAGTGATGACTGTAGCAGGAGTGTGTTACCTGAGCGTGCAGTGATGAGCTGTAGCAGATTATGGTGTATAGACTGAGCGAGGGGCAGTGAGATAGCTGTAGTCAGGAGTGTTTACCTGAGGTGCAGTGATGATCTGTAGTCAGGAGTGTGTTACCTGAGTGTGCAGTGATGAGCTGTAGGCAGGAGTGTGTTACCTGAGCGTGCAGTGATGAGCTGTAGCAGGAGTGTGTTACCTGAGCGTGCAGTGATGAGCTGTAGGCAGGAGTGTGTTACCTGAGCGTGCAGTGATGAGCTGTAGGCAGGAGTGTGTTACCTGAGCGTGCAGTGATGAGCTGTAGGCAGGAGTGTGTTCCTGAGTGTGCAGTGATGAGCTGTAGGCAGGAGTGTGTTACCTGAGGTGTAGTGATGAGCTGTAGGCAGGAGTGTGTTACCTGAGCGTGCAGTGATGAGTTGTAGGCAGGAGTGTGTTACCTGAGCGTGCAGTGATGAGCTGTAGGCAGGAGTGTGTTACCTGAGCGTGCAGTGATGAGCTGTAGGCAGAGTGTGTTACCTGAGCGTGCAGTGATGAGCTGTAGGCAGGAGTGTGTTACCTGAGCGTGCAGTGATGAGCTGTAGAGGAGGAGTGTTGTTACCTGAGCGTGCAGTGATGAGCTGTAGACAGGAGTGTGTTACCTGAGCGTGCAGTGATGAGCTGTAGGCAGGAGTGTGTTACCTGAGCGTGCAGTGATGAGCTGTAGGCAGGAGTGTGTTACCTGAGCGTGCAGTGATGAGCTGTAGGCAGGAGTGTGTTACCTGAGCGTGCAGTGATGAGCTTTAGGCAGGAGTGTGTTACCTGAGCGTGCAGTGATGAGCTGTAGGCAGGAGTGTGTTACCTGAGCGTGCAGTGATGAGCTGTAGGCAGGAGTGTGTTACCTGAGCGTGCAGTGATGAGCTGTAGACAGGAGTGTGTTACCTGAGCGTGCAGTGATGAGCTGTAGGCAGGAGTGTGTTACCTGAGCGTGCAGTGATGAGCTGTAGGCAGGAGTGTGTTACCTGAGCGTGCAGTGATGAGCTGTAGGCAGGAGTGTGTTACCTGAGCGTGCAGTGATGAGCTGTAGTCAGGCGTGTGTTACCTGAGTGTGCAGTGATGAGCTGTAGACAGGAGTGTGTTACCTGAGTGTGCAGTGATGAGCTGTAGGCAGGAGTGTGTTACCTGAGCGTGCAGTGATGAGCTGTAGACAGGAGTGTGTTACCTGAGTGTGCAGTGATGAGCTGTAGACAGGAGTGTGTTACCTGAGCATGCAGTGATGATCTGTAGTCAGGAGTGTGTTACCTGAGTGTGCAGTGATGAGCTGTGGGCAGGAGTGTGTTACCTGAGCGTGCAGTGATGAGCTGTAGGCATACGCAGCAGGTGGCAGTTCAGCGGGGTACAGCGGGTATGATGCCCACACATCAGGACTGCTGGGATACAGTGCAGGCATCGTGAAGTCATCTAAACAACAACAGGACTAGCATGAGTTTTCAGGAGAAGAGTCTAAGTGTATGCACTTAATAATATATTCAATTAATACACTGCAGAAGATGTTCATGGACTATGATGGAAACACATTTACCGAATTAATCGCACATCTCAAATGTTGGTTTGGTGGTTCTGAAACCCTTGAGCCAAAGTCTGTCATCAGAATGATTTGTTTTAATTCCCTCCCAGAAGCATCTCAAACGATTGTGTTTTAAAACACTAGCATACGAATGCAAGAGAACATTTATTATTAACATTTATTTTTGATGTATGAAAAAAGAGCCACAGTTTCTTCCTTGTTTGCAGCAACTTCCATTTTTATCACAGATATTTTGCACCAAAGAAGATAAGCGAAAACAAGCCTTCCTGCTCGCTGTGAGATCAAGCCTCATCAGCGGATTAACAGGGCTTCAGGTGCAGGTGACCTGGCGCTTCTCCTCTCCAGCTATCTGGAGACCTAATAAGAGCAAATTACACTCTTAAAAGAGCAAAATCAGCGGCGTTTGTTGCGCCAAGTGTGGCTCATACAGGGCTCCCCTGTTTCCCTCGGACAAGCACACCAAGTGTATATTTTGCCTGCACAGAGACCAGCTGCATGAGTCTTGCCTCGCTGCTCTAGCAAGTCCGATTCCACTCCTCACGCTCCCCTGTTTTCTTCCTCTCAAGAGCCAAGATGGGAAGAAGCAGCCGTGGATCCGAGCATTCGGGCTGCAGTGAGCTCATGCTCCCCACAGCGGGAGGATTCTCCAGTGCTCTTCACCCGTGATGACCAGCACCCCTCATCTGGGGCAAGCGGCTTAGTCTCTTTTGGCAGATCAGAGAAGGATTTCGATGACACCATATCACTGGCCAACTCTGATGTGGAGAAGTGGTCCAACCCAGCAGAGGACTCTGCCACCCGACGGCCTAACGAGGCAGGTGATACCAGGCCATGGTCGGGCTCAGAACTGATCCATGTCCTATCCAAGGCCGTAGAAGAGCTGGGCTTAGAGTGCTCGGCCCCAGAGGAGCCACAGGCCCCACGCCAGCCCCATTCTTCCCAGAAGTTCATGAAGAACTCACTAAGTCATGGAGCGCCCACTACTCAGTGTGCGTTCACTACTGCACTTCGTCTGGCCTCACCTCTGTTGACAGTGTGGAGCAGAGGGGGCACATAAAGCTTCCCCCATTAGAGGTGTCCGCGCACCTCTGCCCTCACCGGCTCTCGGATGGGAGACCTAAGCCGCTCACCCTTCTATGCCGTGCAGAGCCACATCGGCCCTGGGAGCAAGAGCATACACTGCAAACATCAGCTGGAAGGAACAACCTCATTGTGAAGTTCCATCCTGGGATCGATCCACAATCCTCAGCTGTTGTTGTGCTTCGGAGGGGATGCCAGTCGCGAAGCAGAGACAATCTAATTGGATAGTGGATGCAATAGTGCTCCTCCTGGGCGTGGTCAAGTGAGGTGTCCATTGGTGACATCTGTGCAGTGGCTCGCCATACACTTTTTCCAGATTTTAAAACCTAGACATACCTGCTCTTCAAGCACAGATTTTGTCTGTTTAAAACTAGCCCATGGGCCCTTAAGGGTCCAGTCAGATTAGGTAATCGATAATTTTGACCCATACAATGTATTGTTTGCTAAGGCCACAAATGTACCCATGCCATTTGTGGCTGGTTTTGTGGTCCAGGGTAACATATAAATGTCCCTTATAGTCCTTGATATAAGCCTAATAATGGAACTGGCCCCACGTGCCCTCAGGCTGGGCTCGCAGGACAGTAGCATGGCGCTATTGGATTGCATTCCCCATTGCATCAGAAACTGAGGCAATGCGAGAGAACCATATCGAAAAGGGAATGTTTCAGTTACTAATGTAACATCGGTTCCCTTAGATAACGAGAATGAGCATTGCTGGCAGTACTGATACACACTAGCCGATGCTCGCCGCTCCTCAGTTCGGACACTCCGATCCTGACGATATGGCATCCAGCGCAGACTTATATAGGCCGTCGGCTCCACCCGTTTTAGTGGCTGAAATGCCATGTGTCTGTGGAGGTGCACAGACGTGATCCAATCAGGCTTCAGTATTTCTGAGAAACAGAGTTTCTCCATAGCATCAGAAACTGATGCAATGCTCGTTTACGTCATCTTAGGGAACCAATGTTGCGTTAGTGTTTTCGTTACGTCCTCATTTAGACAAAAAAACGTATGTGTGTGTGTTACTCACAGGGGTCTCGGCTTACACAGGGTGGTCCAGGACTGTGTCGGGATGGAGGAGGGTTTGGGATTCCCACTAATTTGTTCTTGGTCATCTTGGTATTGGCTTTGGCAAACTCCAGCCGTAAAGTCTGGGGAATGTCCGGATCAAAGCGAACTCCCTAAAAAAGAGGAATCAAACATCATTACAGCAAACATGTCTTCCTCTTGCTGAAATCTATCTCATCCTCGCACCACACAACTCAAATGATATGTGATTCATTCATGTCATTTATACAGATCTCTACAGCAGGGTTTCTCAGACGGGTCTCAGTACAAGTGAGCTTGTGGAGATCTCATGTCAGGTTTAGGTTTTTCTTTATACGCTTTCACAATAAACCCTGTTTCAGAGCAGCTTTACATACTGGATTACTGTCGTATTATGCATCAATTACTATGATAGAAAATTTTATATTTTGTAGGATTAGACCATAATTATTTTATTATTCCCACCTTTGACCAAGCCAGAGGAAACTGTTGTAAAGAACAAAAGAAAATATTTTTGAAAAATCGACAATGTTGGCAAGCCAGTTCTCCTTTAGTAATTAGTCTAAATAAGCCACGTTTCCACTGCCGGGCCAGGGCCGAGCCGTGCTAGTGCTAATGCTAATGCTAGTGCTAGTGCGGATCGGGGCCAGTCGCGTTTCCACTGTCACTCCCGGGGCCTGATCGGGGCCGACGGCAGGAGTTCTGGCCCGTCGAATACCTTGGGCCAAAGCGGGCCGGCTCGGGCTAGAGGCGTGCTCAAGGTAAAAGGCGGAGTTTATCATGTTAGGGAAAGTTATGGTCTGAAGCAGATGCACATTTTACTTTTTTAAATCGCGCAAAATAATCGCTGCTCGAAATGGAGAATGGCCTGTGCTGGTCTGTGGAAGATACCAAAGCTCTTCTGAGCATCTGGGCAGGAGAAGGTACAACGTCAATTTGACGGCGTGTGAAGAAACGAGGACGTTATAAAATACATAGATGCTGAACTTGCTAAGCATTCAGCGAGCAACGCTTCAGGTTCAGGAAAAATAAAAAAGTTGCAGGCGCAGTATTGTACACGGCGATTAAAATGCACAATGGACAAAGCGGAGCTCAGAAAAAGAACTTTCCATGAGTCGACTTGATGGACGGTGTGCTGGGTCACCATCAGTGTGCTGGGTCACCATCGTGTGCTGGGTCACCATCGTGTGCTGGGTCACCGTCCCTCTGTTAGTGGAAATGCAAGCCCAGTGCTTGAGGCCCGTGGCCACTGGCTCGGCTCGGCTCGCTGTTAGCCCTGGCCCGACAGTGGAAACGCGGCTATATAAAGTCAACATTCACCTGCTGTTGCTATATAGTTTGCACTGCTGAAATCCGTCAGATTCGCAGATGAGGCAGACGCAGGTTAAATCTGGTGTGTTACGATGGTCAATTGACACATGTTGAGATTGTAGTCTCACTACGCTTGCTTATTAAAAACCGTTGCTAATCAGTAAAAATAATATATCAGTTGACCTCTAGTGCAACTTTACTCCAGAAACACTGAACTAATGAGATTAAGTGTATTAAACTACTGTTTGCTTCAGTTTTCAGTCCAGCCATCTGTGTGACATGATGTGAATCGTTTATCGCTCAGTATCAAGATTTCACATCAAATTTAGACCAAACTCAAGTCAAGGTCTGTAATCAAACACTAATCATATTACAATTCAGTTCAAGAAAGTAAGTAACCCATAAAAAAAACATGGAAAACAACATAATACAAATGCAAAACAAAGCCATTTTGATTCATTATTTGTGTGTCCATCTAATTTCAAGAGTTATTAACAGCAAAGCTCAAATCCTCTGAAGGTCAGTCTCTCCAGTTTCACACTAAGATTAAAACCAAATCCTGGATCAATGAAAGCAAGAGAGGCAGTCGAACTCTTTAATCTGTGGATTGACTCATTTTCACTGTGTTCTGTCAAATGATTGCTTGAGTTCCCACAACTGCATCTTGGAGAGCTCAGATCTGCAGCGTTCTGCTGTTCCCTTCAGGAACGTGATCAACGTGATCGTGTGTGTGTGTGTGTCTTCTGCCGAAACCACACCAGGAGCCTTTGGTCTTTTTTTAGCGATGTGAAGTTGAGATGATAGAGTTAAACTTACATTCAGGGCGATCTTAGCGGCCTCCGCCTCTGAGCGACTGTCAAAGCTGACAAACCCCACCGGCTGCAGAAAACACAGAGAAAACACAGAGAAAGCTCTTCAAACTGCAGTTTATAACGATGGGGATATAAAGACGACAGAGACTGAACATGAAATGACTTTCAAAGCACATGTTACGTATTGTAATGTGACATATTTCCCAGTGAAACGGTGTTCAAGAAAATACTGCCAGGACTTGATTTTGTCATGTGAATACATGTGATACCGAACACGAACACGCGTGTGTGTTTCTGATCTGAACAGGACTTTGAGGTCGATTTTAGAGACTTTGAAGGAATTAAAGTGGATGTGGAAGAAGATCAGGACCAGCAATAAATGAACACTAATGACAGAGAGAAACACTGCAGAAGCACAAGGATCGAGCTGACACACACACACACACACACACACACACACACACACACACACACACACACACACACACACACACACACACACACACACACACACACACACACACACACACACTTTATCAGTGAGTTCCTCTCATTGGCATTTTAAGATTATATTGTTTCTGACCCTCATTAAAACAGGAAGTGTGTTTTCCTTTTGAAAGAGATAAAAGGCATTTCTAAAAATACACACATCTAACGCTTCAGAAAGAAAGACAGAAAGAAAGTTCAGCTTTACACCACAGGACTTTAACTCATAATAATTGTGACTCAACATGGAATATTTATGTTTAATAGTTAATTTGTCACAATACAGGAACATTTAAAGTTAGTGATTGTAAGTGGCGATTTATAAAGTGATCATATTCCTTTCACGTACACATTCATATTTAGCTCAAATCCTCATGTTCTGTCAGATTATTGATCAACTCCACATTATGGTGAATAAAAGCATCACATTCATCACACTAACATCTTAATTAGAAACACAGATATTGATCTATAATCAGACTGTGGTTTTTTAATTAAAAATGAACTTGCCATTAAATTACAAAAATAACTTTCTGAAGTCCTACTGTTGTTTGTTTTAAACTACATACACTTACTTAAAGTCCTTGAAACTACCCAGAACACACAGTTATCATTAAGCAACATCATAATAGCACCCTAGCAACCGCCTAGAAACCACTCAAAGTACCATAGTGACTGCATAGCAACACCATAGCAACCACCCAGAACACCATCTGTCAGTCTTAAAAACTACTGCAGACTTTCTCAAGTCTTTATCTAGTTAGGACTGCTGTGATTGAGCTGGACATCTGTTCTGACACAGAGAATCATGTGTAGATAAAACACTCATTATAAAAGAATGGTTGATGTTTCTCACCTGTTTAGAGGTGAATCTGATCAAGGATCCTTCATAACCCTGATGAAGAGAAGCACAGATGAAGATCGGGTGATGTTGGCATTAGTTCAGGACTAGCACTGACTGAGATCTCACCTGGAAAGGCCTGAATAACAGGTAGAGTTCTCTGGGCTTGATGTCCAGCGGTAACCCACTGACGAACAGAGTCCGGACCTGCAACAGCCTTTATTATCACTCCAGTGTTTTATTTATAAACCTATATTTATTATTCTAACCCTAACCTGCACAACACCGCTTTATTATTATCACTCCAGTGTTTTATTTATAAACCTATATTTATTATTCTAACCCTAACCTGCACAACACCGCTTTATTATCACTCCAGTGTTTTATTTTCTAAAGTGTGTATTTTTCAGGTCAGAGGAACAGTGATGCAGCAGAAACACACACACTGAGTCTGAACTTCTGAAGTAGAAACACACGAGAAATGATCACAGAAACACTGATGTCGTGTAATTAACATCATCCAATAACATTGCCAGTTTCAGTTTTAATGTTGCTAATATTTTAAATCAAGCTAGTGGTTTTCATTGTTATTAGCAAGTAAATAGTAGCTCACCTCCTCATCCGGGCTGTTCAATTCATTCTCGCTGGAATTATTCATTCTGGAGCAGAAATATGAAATTAAACTCATGAGCTCGAGCTGCACGTCTGACTGCTCCAGCGCGCTCCCGCGGTGAGATGCGCGCGCCCGCACTGCGCGTCATGGTGGCGTCGTGCGCGAGTTTGATTTAAAAGGAAAATCCCCTGCTCTCTCCTTATATGTGGACAAAGCCA
>CM070818.1:64572492-64597492 GCA_036326025.1 Chrosomus eos
TACCTCCACAATTATGACTAAGCTAGCTAGACCTCCCGACTGTCGTGTGCTTCGGTTCTGTTTACTTTTTGACGCAGTAACGCTACTACTAACCGGAGCGAAGTATAATTCCGCCGCTGCTGAGAAACTAGTTCCTGTAAATGTAATGCAATCATTAAGATGAAAAGGATAGTTTGATTTCTGATATTATTCTCTCAACGGACACTTACATCGGTAGTCTGGTGTTATAATTGATTTGCTTTTAGTGTACTGTGGAGTGGGTAAAACTGTTTAATGGCATGCTAAAGCTGGATCCATTGATTCGCGCTAGCCTAGAACCGGCCAACTACGCAACTGGGACGACTGGATGAATTTAAAAAAAAAATGTCTCTACTGATAAATAACACTAAGAGTCACTTGGAAATGAGGCCCGATGTCCAAAATTCCGAACCACCCCTTTAATAAAAAATGCTCATTTCTTCAGCATTGCGTGATACTATTTCAAAGTTATTTCCGTAATTTTGACAAAAAATAAATTGTGAAAACAAACCTGAAAAGAAGAGACGTTAGGATTGAGGAGATTCTTCGTGCATTCCAGTGAATTATTAATGGGATATATCGTAAACTAAATCGGGAGAACAGACCACAAATGTGCAGTACCTAGGCTATATGTTGTAGTTTTTTCATACTATTACAGCGAAATGAAAAGAGGAAAAAGAAAATGATCACGAGGAAACGAAAGCAGCGACTGAAACGAGAAAAAGATGTTCTTGTTATAACGTCACGTTAAAAATACCAAGTGTTACGTTATTCTCATGATGTCTGAAAATAAATCATGAAGGAAAATTGACAGCTCATTCAGTCAAACTGACAGGTCAGCTTTATTTGTAAGGCAATCTAATGATTTGAAATTATTCGTTTCAGTCTTTTTGAATGGAAGTTCCCCAAACCGGAAGTGCCACCCATAATTCAAAACGCAGTAAACTCGTCAGGAATAAGGTGCATATGTAAATTTAAAGGGCACCTATTATGCAAAACTCACTTTTACATGCTGTTTGAACATAAATGTGTGTTGGCAGTGTGTGAGCAAAACCACCCTAGAATGATATAAATCCACCCAGTGTTTTTTTTTACAATCTCAATAAATCATAAGCACTGTCTCAGAACAAGCTGATCTGGGATTCGGCGCTTTGTGACGTAGAATTGCGCAAGCCCCACCGACGTGGTTTGATTGACACTGGTTTTGGCATAGGCCCCGCCCTCGGTGATCTGTACATCCTCCATTGTTTCAACGACAGCCGCATAAGTGTTCTGTTGTGGGATGTAATAATAATCTACATATAGTTTTCACTTACTTCCGACATCAGAGCCACTGAAAACGCAGTGGATGGATTTTATTTAAGAAGGAAAGGCGCCACTTAAACTTCCAAAATACGTTTAGCTATGTTTGCGCAAATAATCATTTTCTGACTGACTGTTTTGTGAACGGGGGTCAATTCAAGGCAGGTCGTAATCCTCAAATGTGGATTGTTGCCTACTGTTCGTGAACCAAGTCACCTCCAGAAGAAGTAAGTGTATTTCATGATTTTTGAGTAAACAGTTATTTCAGTCGATGTCAGCCAATTCAAAAACAAATGCGTCTAAAGTTGTTGTCATCGTCGTATGATGTCTGTGTAACTGTTATATAATTTAAACCTTGTTTGTATAGTGTCTAAACACACGTTTATAAATATATATATTTTAAAGATATTGTATTAAAAACTGTGTATGTTCTGTAGCCATCTTCTCACATTTGCCACATAAGCACTTGCTGTACGTGACGTTAACCCTCTGGGGTCTGAGCTGTTTTCGGGCTCTTTCTGTGTTTTGGTATGCCCTGACATTTGTGCTTATTTCAGCGACTTAAAACATACCATTTGCCAACATATAAATTTGCTGTATTCAGCACAAACTCTGCTACAATAATATGTGAGCAAAATGGATGTACATGTTTGCATTTTATAGAAAAAAAATAATATGCGTCGTTAGTACGTTTTGGGAAAAAAAATGTCACCGCAATAAGGCCATTTAACACATACTGAATAGTTGAAAACAATACTGTTGAGTTACTATTCTTGTAGGCTAGAATTTTTACTTCAAAATGAAGTGAAAATCATTCTGACCACTCTTTCAGAAAGATCAATATAACGATTTGAATTTCTTACATCAGTTTTTGGGTCATTACTGCTGTATGCGTGGGAGTGTTAATGCCATGAATATTAATGTGATTTACACCTGGGAAGACTAAAGACACTCCCCCAATGTGCTAATGCCCCATCAAGGTGCTGTGAGGCAGCCTGAACTAAGAATGATTCGATGTATAATCGATTCATCCCCATATACTGATTGGCTTCATCACTGTCTCCTCTCCACCAGTAAGCTGGTGTGTGGTGAGCGTTCTGGCGCAATATGGCTGCCGTCGCATCATCCAGGTGGATGCTGCACATTGGTGGTGGTTGAGGAGATTCACCCCCCCCTCCCCCTTTCTATGTAAAGCGCTTTGAGTGTCCAGAAAAGCGCTATATAAATGTAATGCATTATTATTATTATTTTATTATTATTATTATAAAAAGTTAAAAAGAACAGCATTTATTCAAAATAGAAATCTTTCCTAAGAACATAAAGACTTAAAGTCATTCATATCACTTAACACTTCCTTTCAAAAAAAAAAATATAAAATATTGCTTATATAGTGCTTATATAAATAAAAAAAAGTGCATTCAAAGAATCCTAAAAAAACTATCACAGGTTAAAAAAAATTAAGCAGCATAACTGTTTACAACATTGATTTAAAAAAAAAATTATATCAGAATTATTTCTGAAGGCTGATGGTGACGATGTAAACACAACAAAACAAAAGCAAAAAACTGTTAGCACATTATCCAAAGTAAACTGATGGACTATTATGATTATAGATGCACAATGTTGACGCATGCGCGTGCGGTCTGTGTTTGTGTTTGGAGCTCCGTCGATTTGATTCATTAATCCTTGATTTTCTTCTTTACCACTCAATTATAAACAGGCACTTTCTATTTTTATATCATGTGAACTTATCCTCGATACTATTCCTTATAAAAAACAATCGGATTGCTTTGATATCGCTACTTAGATCCAACTTTCCGAATCTCGGCTACTAGCCTTTAGCCCGCTAGCATTTCACGCGTGGCCTCGAGCGTCTCATTTTAGACCCGTTTCTCTGAAAGCTTCTCTGAAAGTACAGACACACGTTGATTGTGCTTAGAGCCTGCATCAACGGGGCATAAGCACATGCGCGTGCGGTCTGTGTTTGTGTTTGGAGCTCCGTCGAATTGATTCATTAATCCTTGATTTTCTTCTTTACCACTCAATTATAAACAGGCACTTTCTATTTTTATATCATGTGAACTTATCCTCGATACTATTCCTTATAAAAAAAAACAAAAAACAATCGGATTGCTTTACTGATTACTATTACTACTAATTTACTGTTCATCTGTTATAATGGCGAACATATCGGATGTGTGTCTAACGTTACCTCTGAGTGCAGGTGAGGACACATTCGAGCTGATTTCGGTACGATTGGAGCTGGAGTCGGTGGAGAAGCAGATTCGTGTTCTGCTGGAGAAGCAAGCCGAGCTGCGAGATCGGCAATCAGCGCTTGAAACATCACGCGCCGATGCTCACAAGTCAGTGGTTAGTAACTTTGTGACTTTGACTCCGACTTCGTCTACTCCGTGCGTTTCTCTGCCCAGGAGGACGCGATCATCTCTGCCTTCAATCACTCCTGCACCCTGGGTCACGACACGAGCCAGGACCAGAGCAAGAACCTCTCCGCCCCTCCCGGTCTTCGAGATCTCCACCCGGAACCGCTTCTCCCCTCTTCGCGAGTCGGAACGCGACGACGCCGTGATCATCGGCACTTCCATGGTCCGCCATGTCCGTGCTACCTCGGGTAAAGGTAAGGTGCGCACTCACTGCTTTCCTGGTGCTCGTGTTCTTGATGTCGCTGCGCAGGTTCCCGAGATCCTGAACGGTGACGAGCGCGTCGGAGCTGTCGTGCTGCACGCGGGGACGAATGACATCAGGCTGCGGCAGACGGAGGTTCTGAAGAAGGACTACAGGAGCCTGATCGAGACGGTACGCAGCACATCGCCTAGAGCAACGATCGTCGTGTCTGGACCGCTTCCCACGTACCGACTTGGACAAGAAAGGTTTAGTAGATTATTTGCTTTAAATGAATGGTTAATGTCATGGTGTAATGAACAGAAACTGCTCTTTGTAAATAATTGGAATCTGTTTTGGGAGCGACCTAGGCTCTTCCGTCCTGATGGTCTGCACCCCAGCAGAGTCGGAGCGGCTGTTCTGTCGGACAACATCTCCAAGACGCTACACACCATCTGACTAGTAAGTCAAAGTCCAAATCATAGTCTTTGCTGTCCCAACTTAATTGATATAAGTACCAATGTAGAACATTATATAGAAACTGTGTCTATTCCTCGCTTAGTGAAGCCAAACAACAAATCTACTGTAAGATCTAGCAAGAATATTATTGTAATTAAACCAGAAAATCTAAATATCAGTGAACAAAAACAATTTCTAAAGCTAGGTCTTCTAAACATTAGATCGCTCACACCTAAGGCGGTTATTGTAAATGAAATGGTCACAGATAATAATTTCGATGTTCTGTGCCTTACTGAAACCTGGCTTAAACCAAATGATTATTTCGGTCTAAATGAGTCTACTCCACCAGGATACTGTTATAAGCATGAGCCCCGTCTGATCGGTCGTGGCGGCGGTGTTGCAACAATCTATAGAGATATTCTTAATGTTACTCAGAAAACTTGTCATAGGTTTAATTCGTTTGAAGTACTTGTGCTAAATGTTACGCTCTTAGATGTAAGAAAGAAATCCTTATTATCTCTAGCCATGGCTACCGTATATAGACCTCCAGGGCCATATGCTGATTTCCTAAAAGATTTTGCAGACTTTCTCTCAGACCTATTGGTCAATGTCGATAAAGCAATAATTATTGGCGACTTTAACATACACGTAGATAATACAAATGATGCGTTAGGGGCTGCGTTTACAGATCTATTAAACTCTTTTGGGGTGAAGCAAAACGTCAGTGGTCCCACTCATCGTCTAAATCATACACTAGATTTAATTATTTCATATGGAACCGATCCAACCGATATAGATATTATACCGCAAAGTGACGATCTCACTGATCATTACATGGTAACTTGCATAATACGCACTGCTGAAATTTGTCATGTTGCACCACGTTATAGACCAGGCAGAACAATCCTTCCAACCACTATAGATAGATTCTCAAATAGCTTACCTGATCTATCTCAGCTGCTCAGTAAACCCAAACAAACAGATGAACTAGAGGAAATGACTAGCAGTATGAGCAACATTTTCTCTAGTACACTAGATATTGTTGCACCAATTAGATTAAAAAAGGTTAGAGAGAAAACTAAAACACCATGGTACAACAGTGCTACGCATGCTATCAAGAGAGAAACTCGTAACTTAGAGCGTAAATGGAAACGAACTAATTTAGAGGTCTTCAGAATCGCGTGGAAAGACAGTATGTCACGTTATAAAAGGGCTCTAAAATCAGCCAGGGCTGAGCATATCCGCAAACTAATTGAAAATAACCAAAATAATCCAAGGTTTTTATTTAACACCGTGGCTAGACTAACAAATAATCAGACATCTCCAGAGCAAAATATTCCGTTACAATATAGTAGTAATGATTTTATGAATTACTTCAATGAGAAAATAGAAAGCATCCGAAACACAATTGTAAATGTACAATCCTCTATGGTGTCTTATGACTCTGCCTCAATTATGGCCCCTCTAGAACAACTACACCGCTTTACAACTATAGGACAGGAAGAACTAAATAAACTTATCATTGCATCTAAACCAACAACATGTTTATTAGATCCAATACCCACTAAACTACTTAAAGAAGTGTTACCTGTAGTGGAAGAGCCTCTTCTCAATATTATTAACTCGTCTTTATTTTTAGGTCACGTTCCAAAAATATTCAAGCTGGCAGTAATAAAACCTCTCATTAAGAAACCGCAATTAGATCCAAATAACCTAGCAAATTACAGACCCATCTCAAATCTTCCATTTATGTCTAAAATACTAGAAAAAATTGTGTCCGCTCAATTATACTCTTTCTTGCAAGAAAATGATATCTACGAAAAATTTCAGTCGGGATTCAGACCGCATCATAGCACAGAAACTGCGCTAGTTAAAATTACAAATGATTTACTCTTAGCCTCTGACCAAGGCTGTATCTCAATACTAGTTCTACTTGATCTTAGTGCTGCGTTCGACACTATAGATCATAAAATACTCTTAGATCGACTACAAAACTACACTGGTGTCCAGGGACAGGCATTAAGCTGGTTTAGATCGTACTTATCAGACCGTTACCATTTCGTCTGTTTAAATGGGGAAAAATCAAAGATAACATCAGTAGACTATGGAGTGCCGCAAGGATCTGTCCTAGGCCCTCTGCTATTCTCAATATATATGCTGCCACTTGGTAATATTATAAGAAAACATGGAATTAATTTTCACTGTTATGCTGATGACACTCAATTATATATCTCATCACGACCAGATGAAAACACTAACTTATCTAACTTGACAGAGTGTCTAAAAGATATAAAATGCTGGATGACGTGTAATTTCCTGCTATTAAATTCAGATAAAACGGAGGTATTACTTATTGGTCCAAAAAACTACCCACAAAATCCCTTACAATACAACTTTAATTTAGAAGGATGTCCTGTTACTTTATCCACTACAGTAAAAGATCTGGGTGTTATGCTAGACCGCAACTTGACTTTCGAAAATCATATATCATATGTTACAAGAACAGCCTTTTTCCACCTTAGAAACATTGCTAAGCTACGTAACATGCTATCTGTTTCAGATGCAGAAAAGTTAGTTCATGCATTCATGACCTCGAGACTAGATTACTGTAATGCTTTATTAGCTGGTTGTCCTGCATCCTCAATAAACAAGCTACAGTTAGTCCAAAATGCAGCCGCTAGAGTCCTTACTAGATCAAGAAAATATGATCATATAACACCAATTTTATCATCTCTACACTGGTTACCTATTAAGTTCCGTATCAATTACAAAGTATTACTATTGACTTATAAAGCTCTAAATGGTTTAGCTCCTGTGTATTTAACAGACCTTCTATCGCCCTACAATCCATCACGCTCTTTAAGATCACAAAATTCGAGGCTTCTGGTCGTTCCTAGGATATCTAAGTCTACTAAAGGAGGGAGGGCGTTCTCACATTTATCTCCTAAACTCTGGAATAGCCTTCCTGATATTGTTCGAGACTCAGACTCGCTGTCCCAGTTTAAAACTAGATTAAAGACGCATCTCTTTAACCAAGCATTCACTTAATGCTTACCTTTTATACTACTTCTGAATCAGTTCGAATGCATTAATATTATGAACATCAGCTATGCTAATTATTTCCCATCTGTCTTTCTGCTGTTATCTCGGGACGCTAGTCCCGAGGTAAATAGCGTTCGTCAGCTCCAGTTTGTATCCAGCCTCTCACGAAGACTTCAGATGCCCCAACACCTGTGATGAGACGACTAAACGCCGGTGGAGAGACGACTAAACGCCTGTGAAGAGACGACTAAACACCGGCGATATGTTATGCCTAAATTTATACATGATTAACTAACTGTATTTTTCTTTGTACATTTCTGAAATGCACTTTCTGTAAAGCTGCTTTGAGACAATGTGTATTGTGAAAAGCGCTATACAAATAAACTTGAATTGAATTGAATTGAATGTATCTGTTGATGGACAGAGAAACATCTATTGATTGGTAGACTGCGTAACCGCGAGCAGGGGCGGAGTGGGACCAAAAAATCTACCGGGAAATTTCGTAGACCACCGGCCCTCATCGTCGGCAGGGCCGGATTAAGAGTTCAGATGTCTTGTAGGCCCCCTCTTAGGCAGGCTAAATGTATATTTCGAACAAGGACATTTTAATATGTCATTTACAGTTTTACTGACTTAAAAGGAACTTTGTCGTACTATGCTGGAGTAAAGTTCATAAATGGTCGTTCTTTCACATAGGATTTTGTCAAATTATGTTGGGTGGACCTCTGTGCCTCTAGGGGGGTTCGGGAGCATGCTCCCCCACAAGAAAATTTTGTACATTTTAAGGTTAAATGCATCAATCTGGTGCTCTTTGAGAGATCAAAATTAAGAGCTTCAACCCATGAAGTGCTCATTGAACAAAGAAAAAGCATTGCTTTGTACCAGGACAATAAAGATGGCTCAAACATCTTTTTAGTTATGAGAGTCTCAGTCTACATTACATTATCAATGGTGTTTTAGGCTACCAAACAATTATTATAATAATGTAATAATGATTTATTAATTATTTTTTAAATATAATAAAAAAAAAATCTATAATAAATCTATATCGCCTATAAATGTACTGTATAAATGAAAATGAATATTTCAAAAGTATATTTTAGCCTACATTACACTATATAGTATAGGAAAACTAAAATACTTTTGTCCTAATTTCTTCACTTGCAAGAAATAAACCCTTGAGCTTTTATTTAGGAGAAAACACCAGATCACCATGCTGATCGCGTGAGCAAAGAGAGCACTTTTCTTTCAATCACGCAGCACAAACAGACTGCCTATAATTAAAGTCTTGTGCTGTTTTATAAAGGCACAAAGCCATATCATGGTTTCGATTTTAGTTCTTTGGCAAAATATAACACTAGAGACCTTTATGGTATAGGCGGTACATTTTACATCTCATATGTGTTGGGAAAAGGGAGAAGAGAGTTCGGCAAAAGGCGGATTCGAACTCGGGTCGAACGCGTCAAAAACTGCATTCAAATTCCTCACACCCTACGACCTACGCCACTGTAGCTATTTCGTAACGGGCGTCTTTTTGCTAAAAAGACAGGCACTTAGTGCAAATATACGCTCCGTTATCGAAAATGTAAAAAAAAAAAAAGTGCACATAGCGAACTTGCAATGTATAACTATTATCAGACCGGCCCTCGCGGCCTCAAAACACTACCGGCCCACCGGGGAAACTCCCGACTCTCCCGATTGCCACTCCGCCCCTGACCGCGAGTATCTGTTTATGGCTCATCGACCGCACGCATTTACTGATACACTCAATGAACGGCTGTACCTAATACAAATAAAACATCTCTAGTTAACTAGTAGATCATTCATTTAGTCCGCTCTTAAATAAGAGATCTAGAGCTAAAATGTTTTGTTTTTGAACTCAAGCTGAGCGCTCGTGTCCTGCTATCAGTGTCATGGATACAGTGATTCTCTTGTGGCGGCGCGCGCACAGAACGTGCTTTTCAATCTATTGCCATTGCGGACACTATTCATTCCGGTGAAATCACAAAATAAAATGCACACAAACGTGTGTCCTATACACGTGTGTGTTTGATATAGACTGTAACCACTGATGAACATATTCGGTTTTGATGAGAGAAAAAAATATGCTAGTGGTGGATTCGAACCTGTAACCTCTAACACGCTTGGCAATTGATCTAACCACTAGACCACAGGAGAACTCAAACAAAACTTGCAGATCAATATATTTCACTAAATCATTACAAACTAAGCAGTTATTTAAAAAGATTACACGAGCGTATAGGCCTACACGAACGTTGTGAGTTAATATTTACTATAGTCTGAAAATGCATTTGAGCTCTATGATCAGAAAAGGAATTATAAAACACTAAACTTACTCCGAACTTGTATCCTCGGGGTCAATCCGTTCTTCAAAATGCAACCGCTCGTCTGAGTTTCAAATTCCACTGAGGAAAAGGTTAATTATTCCCAGCTGTCCATAATCCTCTGAAGGAGTAACGTTAGCGTGCTTCCATCCCTAAAACGCGATGAACTATCAGTGAATCTCTGATGAAGAATCTTCATGTTGGTATGCAGTGATCGGGGGCGTGCCGCGTGTGGGATGCATATCGCCTATTTACCATGTCAAAAGCGCTGGGGGTGTGGCGGGCTCACCTAATTATTTTTAATGAAGGGAGAGCGAAAAAACTGTAACTCTCCTTGGTTTCAAACGGATTACATAAACTGGAAATATTTAAAAAAAAAAAAAAAAATAATACTTCATTTGAAAGAAGAGAATCTCAGCTTCATAAAGAGACATCTCTCGTATCTCTGTGACAAGTATTGACGGAGTTAAAGTGAATGTTTGGGACGCGTTTCAGAACGGACCTCAAAGACAGAGAGAAGGGAAAACGCGCATCATGTTTATTTTTCTTTGTTTGACGAAAAGCACAACACTTTGTTTTTATTGTGAGTATCCACAAAAAAAATAGAAACTTAACAGGATCTAATGATGTACAACACTTATATTTAAGATCAAAATTAACAGAGTAATTTGATTCTCTTTTGCACTGATAAGGAAAAAATCCAGCAAAACGCGGGCACGCGGTTTTCGACCCCAGAGGGTTAATGTAAACATGACGCAACAGGTCCCTGGCATAAATGTAATTTCGTTTGTACGTAGCAAACTTTATCACAGTATTTGTGTTTGTAGTTTCAAAAAAATGTGCCAACGTTATCACAGTTTGTGTGTGTCTGTGTTGCTCCCTCATCCATACTTGCAAAGGGGACGCGATTACAACTCTATAAGTACATAAATGTATCAAATAACCATTCCGAGACGTCCTGGTCCATTCTCATTTGTGTTTATTCTGCTGGAGTCTCTTAATCATCTGAGTCTGATACAAACATGTACGGCTGAATGCCATAAAAACAGCGGGTCTTTCACTCTCAGCTTCTGCTTTTACCGACTGCCATAGTTATCAAGTTACGCCCTCATCCAAAGGCAGGCCGGGGATATGCAGCTCATTTACATTTAAAGTGATATACACCAAAACAGCTCTTTTTTAAAACAGGCCCCAAAAATGACATTTTAAAATGGTTATAATAAATTAACTGCAGGGTATTTTGTGCTGAAACTTCACAAATACATTCTGGGGACACCCGAGATCAATATTACATCTTGTAAAAAGGGGCATAATAGGTGCCCTTTAAATCAATTTCATAACATTATTTTATGCAATTGTAATTTTTCAGTGTAAATGGTTTAATTTGATCAGCCCCTAGCCCCTATAGTGTTTTATTATTCGAAATAATTGAATTTATTGATCAAATGTAGGAATTTAAAATGAAAGATGAAGCATAGATTTAATAATATTGGGGGAGGGGATTAGCAGGGGATGCCCTTTAAAGGTACAGATATTATCATATATCATCATATCATCATATTATCATAGATATTACAATATGACAATTTAAATATCAAAGCTGATTGAACACTGATGAGAATATTGTTTCAGAATAAAATAATTATTTCACACAAAAAAAAATAAAAATAATAATAATCCGGACGAGCAACTTTTTTACTCGGACAAGTGAATGACAGATTTACTTGTCCAAAGGACAAATGTATGAAAAGGCTTAATGTCGAGCCCTCCCTATAGCAATGTCATCAGGATACACATGCACTGTTAGGCAGTGACCCACCTTACCGGGTGACCACGTTGTGGTCCACCAGAATTTATAGTTTACCCACCTCTTTTTTTACCACTACCCTTTGTGTTTGTTGTGTGTGTGTGTGTGTGTGTGTGTGTGTGTGTGTGTGTGTGTGTGTGTGTGGTGTGTGGAGTGTTGTGTGTGTGTGTGTGTGTGTGTGTGTGATGTGAGTGTGAGTGTGAGAGAGATGTGAGTGTGTGAGTGTGTGAGTGTGAAGTGTGAGGTGAGTGTGGAGTGTGGAGTGGATTGAGTGTGTGAGTGAGTGTGAGGTGAGTGAGTGAGTGGAGGTGTGTGAGTGTAGAGTTGTGAGGAGTGTGAGAGTGATGTGAGTGAGTGTGTGAGGTGAGATGTGAGTGGAGGTGAGATGTGTGAGTGTGAGAGGTGTGGTAGTGTGAGAGTGTGTGAGTGTGGAGTGGAGAGTGTGTGAGTGTGAGAGTGTGGGAGTGTGAGTGAGAGTGTGTGAGTGTGAGTGTAGTGTGAGTGAGTGTGATGGAGGGTGTGAGTGTGAGAGTGTGATGATGTGAGTGTGTGGAGGTGGAGTAGGTGAGTGTGTGAGTGTGTGAGTGTGAGAGTGTGTGAGTGTGTGAGAGTGAGAGTGTGTGAGTGTGGAGAGTGAGAGTGTGTGTGGTGTGAGAGTGTGAGTGTGGAGTGTGTGAGTTGTGAGTGTGTGTGTGGATGTGAGTGAGAGTGTGTGAGTGTGAGTGTGTGTGAGTGTTGAGTGAGTGTGTGAGTGTGAGAGTGTGTGAGTGTGAGAGTGGAGTGTGTGAGTGTGAGTGTGAGGTGGTGTGTGAGTGTGAGAGTGGTTGGAGTGTGGTGATGTGGTGTGTGAGAGTGAGAGTGTGTGAGTGTGAGAGTGAGAGTGTGTGAGAGTGAGAGTGTGGAGAGTTGTGTGAGTGTGAGAGTGTGTGAGTGTGAGTGTGAGAGTGTGTGAGAGTGAGAGTGTGTGAGAGTGTGAGAGTGAGAGTGTGAGTGTGTGAGAGTGTGGTGAGTGTGAGTGTGAGAGTGTGTGAGTGAGAGTGTGGAGAGTGTGTGAGTGTGAGAGTGTGTGAGAGTGAGAGTGTGTGAGTGTGAGAGTGTGTGAGTGTGAGGGAGTGCGAGAGTGTGAGTGTGAGAGAGTGAGAGTGTGTGAGTGTGAGTGTGTGTGTGTGCGCTTGTTTTTGTGATATATGAGGACACAAATGTGTATAATGACATGGGTATTATACTGGTATTACAACTTACACGTGAAATATGAGGACATTGCATGCGTCCTCATATTTCAAACAGCTTAAAAAACAAAAAAAACAATGTTTTTTTAAAATGTTAAAATCCAGCATGTCTCCTGTAAGGGGTAGGTTTAGGGACAGGGGCAGTGTAGGGGGATAGAATATATAGTTTGTCCAGTATAAAAACCATTACGCCTATGGAATGTCCTCATAAGTCACAAAAAAAAAACATGTGTGTGTGTGTGTGTGTGTGTGTGTGTGTGTGTGTGTGTGTGTGTGTGTGTGTGTGTGTGTGTGTGTGTGTTCAAGTTCTATACCTTTATTTGTCCCCCCAGTGGGGCAATTAATTTGGCAGCATAGGAGCACACAAACTTACAAACACAAATACACATAGTATGATAAAATAACATAATACACATTTTGATCAGTTTCAATAATGTGTAAGCTACCTTTCCCTCCTTATATTTAGAAGAGAGACAGCAGACGGAATAAAGGAGTGTTTAGATCTGTTTGTTTTTGGGACTCCAAATGGGAGTCTGAGCAATGAACCTAATGGTAGAAACTGAAACTGTTGATTTAAAGGATGAGAACAGTCAGTCAAGATGGAGTTTGCTTTCTTAAACAGCTGTTTTGTGTAAAGATCCTTTAAAGTTTCTTGTGGACACCCAATAATTTTACTACTGAAACTAACGACCTTTTTCAGTAAGTTCCTCTCCTTTACCCTCAAGGACTGAAACCAACAAACAAAGGAGAACGTAATAGTAGACTCAATAAAAGAACGATAAAACAAAGTCATCAAAGTAGAGTCAACCTGGAATTTAGATTAGACGCTGCTAGCTTTTCTTATAAATCGAGTCAGTATTTTTCTTAAATGTCAACTTGTCGAGAAAAGTGCAGACTCTACCGATTCGACTGTCTGACCATCAATCACTGTGATGTCAGGGGAAGGCTGAACACGTCTAAAATCAATGCACATGTCCTTTGTCTTTAAAACATTTAACGATAAAAAAAAATTCCTGACACCATTTTAAAAAACAATCAATCACAGGACCATGTGAAGTTTCAGTACTATTCAACAGGCTCACTATAACTGTGTCATCCGCAAACTTCAATATATGACGGTTTTCAAAAATGCTACGACAGTCATTTGTGTACAATATGTACAAAGGAGAGAGAACGCACCCTTGTGGTGAGCCAGTAGATGTTACAGATAGATCAGAAAATTGGCCATTTACTCTGACTCTTTGTGTTCTGCCTGTAAGAAAGTCCAAAATCCAGCCAACAATACTACCCTCCAGACCAAAGTTATCCCTTAGTCTCTGGATTAGTAGATGAGGCTGAATAGTGTTGAAGGCAGATGAAAAATCAACAAACATCAATCTGACATGATTGTGTGGACTGTCAAGGTGCTTGCAGATATAATTCAACAAAGTTATGGTGGCATCCTGAACCCCTCTCTTAGTCCTGTACGCGAGCTGCAGGGGGTCCATCAGGTGTTCAGTAATGAACTGCAGGGGGTCCATCAGGTGTTCAGTACTGAACTGCAGGGGGTCCATCAGGTGTTCAGTACGCGAGCTGCAGGGGGTTCATCAGGTGTTCAGTACGCGAGCTGCAGGGGGTCCATCAGGTGTTCAGTACGCGAGCTGCAGGGGGCTCATCAGGTGTTCAGTACGCGAGCTGCAGGAGGTCCATCAGGTGTTCAGTACTGAACTGCAGGGGGTCAATCAGGTGTTCAGTACGCGAGCTGCAGGGGGTCCATCAGGTGTTCAGTACGCGAGCTGCAGGGGGTCCATCAGGTGTTCAGTACTGAACTGCAGGGGGTCAATCAGGTGTTCAGTACGCGAGCTGCAGGGGGTCCATCAGGTGTTCAGTACGCGAGCTGCAGGGGGTCCATCAGGTGTTCAGTACTGAACTGCAGGGGGTCCATCAGGTGTTCAGTACGCAGCTGCAGGGGGTCCATCAGGTGTTCAGTACTGAACTGCAGGGGTCCATCAGGTGTTCAGTACTGAGCTGCAGGGGGTCCATCAGGTGTTCAGTACGCGAGCTGCAGGGGGTCCATCAGGTGTTCAGTACTGAACTGCAGGGGGTCCATCAGGTGTTCAGTACGCGAGCTGCAGGGGGTCCATCAGGTGTTCAGTACGTGAGCTGCAGGGGTCCATCAGGTGTTCAGTACCGAGCTGCAGGGGTCCATCAGGTGTTCAGTACTGAACTGCAGGGGGTCATCAGTGTTCAGTACTGAACTGCAGGGGGTCCATCAGGTGTTCAGTACGTGAGCTGCAGGGGTCCATCAGGTGTTCAGTACGCGAGCATTGCAGGGGGTCCATCAGGTGTTCAGTACTGAACTGCAGGGGGTACATCAGGTGTTCAGTACTGAACTGCAGGGGTCCATCAGGTGTTCAGTACTGAACTGCAGGGGTCCATCAGGGTAGTATTTCAGTTTAGTACTGAACTGCAGGGGGTCCATCAGGTGTTCAGTACGCGAGCTGCAGGGGTCCATCAGGTGTTCAGTACTGACTGCAGGGGGTCCATCAGGTGTTCAGTACGAAGCTGCAGGGGGTCCATCAGGTGTTCAGTACTGAACTGCAGGGGGTCCATCAGGTGTTCAGTACGCGAGCTGCAGGGGGTCCATCAGGTGTTCAGTACGCGAGCTGCAGGGGGTCCATCAGGTGTTCAGTACGCGGGACTGCAGGGAGGTCCATCAGGTGTTCAGTACGCGAGCTGCAGGGGTCCATCAGGTGTTCAGTACGCGAGCTGCAGGGGGTCCATCAGGTGTTCAGTACTGAACTGCAGGGGGTCCATCAGGTGTTCAGTACGGAGCTGCAGGGGTCCATCAGGTGTTCAGTACTGAATGCAGGGGGTCCATCAGGTGTTCAGTACTGAACTGCAGGGGTCCATCAGGTGTTCAGTACTGAACTGCAGGGGTCCATCAGGTGTTCAGTACTGAACTGCAGGGGGTCCATCAGGTGTTCAGTACTGAACTGCAGGGGTCCATCAGGTGTTCAGTACGGAGCTGCGGGGGGGGGGGGGGGGGGGGGGGGGGGGGGGTCAGTACTGACTGCAGGGGGTAAAGGGTAGTCATGCGGGGCATCATTTCAACAATGCAGGGGTCCATCAGTTTCAGTACGCGAGCTGCAGGGGTCCATCAGTGTTCAGTACGAACTGCAGGGGTCCATCAGGTGTTCAGTACTGAACTGCAGGGGGTCCATCAGGTGTTCAGTACGCGAGCTGCAGGGGGTCCATCAGGTGTTCAGTAACGAGCTGCAGGGGTCCATCAGGTGTTCAGTACTGAACTGCAGGGGTCCATCAGGTGTTCAGTACCGAGCTGCAGGGGGTCCATCAGGTGTTCAGTACCGAGCTGCAGGGGTCCATCAGGTGTTCAGTACGAACTGCAGGGGGTCCATCAGGTGTTCAGTACGCGAGCTGCAGGGGTCCATCAGGTGTTCAGTACTGAACTGCAGGGGGTCCATCAGGTGTTCAGTACGCGAGCTGCAGGGGGTCCATCAGGTGTTCAGTACGACTGCAGGGGGTCCATCAGGTTTCAGTACTGAACTGCAGGGGTCCATCAGGTGTTCAGTACCTGAACTGCAGGGGGTCCATCAGGTGTTCAGTACGCGTGCAGGGGTCCATCAGGTGTTCAGTACTGAACTGCAGGGGGTCCATCAGGTGTTCAGTACGCGAGCTGCAGGGGTCCATCAGGTGTTCAGTACGAATGCAGGGGGTCCATCAGGTTTTCAGTACTGAACTGCAGGGGTCCATCAGTGTTCAGTACTGAACTGCAGGGGGTCCATCAGGTGTTCAGTACCGAACTGCAGGGGGTCCATCAGGTGTTCAGTACGAACTGCAGGGGGTCCATCAGGTGTTCAGTACGCAACTGCAGGGGTCCATCAGGTGTTCAGTACTGAACTGCAGGGGGTCCATCAGTGTTCAGTACGCGAGCTGCAGGGGTCCATCAGGTGTTCAGTACGCAGCTGCAGGGGTCCATCAGGTGTTCAGTACTGAACTGCAGGGGTCCATCAGGTGTTCAGTACGCGAGCTGCAGGGGTCCATCAGGTGTTCAGTACGCGAGCTGCAGGGGGTCCATCAGGTGTTCAGTACGACTGCAGGGGGTCCATCAGGTGTTCAGTACGACTGCAGGGGGTCCATCAGTGTTCAGTACTGAACTGCAGGGGTCCATCAGGTGTTCAGTACTGAACTGCAGGGGGTCCATCAGGTGTTCAGTACGCGAGCTGCAGGGGGTCCATCAGGTGTTCAGTACTGAACTGCAGGGGTCCATCAGGTGTTCAGTACGAACTGCAGGGGTCCATCAGGTGTTCAGTACTGAATGCAGGGGGTCCATCAGGTGTTCAGTACTGAACTGCAGGGGTCCATCAGGTGTTCAGTACGAACTGCAGGGGTCCATCAGGTGTTCAGTACGACTGCAGGGGTCCATCAGGTGTTCAGTACGCGACTGCAGGGGGTCCATCAGGTGTTCAGTACGACTGCAGGGGGTCCATCAGGTGTCAGTAGAACTGCAGGGGTCCATCAGGTGTTTCAGTACTGAGCTGCAGGGTCCATCAGGTGTTCAGTACTGAAGCTGCAGGGGGTCCATCAGGTGTTCAGTACGACTGCAGGGGTCCATCAGGTGTTCAGTACTGAACTGCAGGGGGTCCATCAGGTGTTCAGTACTGAACTGCAGGGGTCCATCAGGTGTTCAGTACTAACTGCAGGGGGTCCATCAGGTGTTCAGTACGCGAGCTGCAGGGGGTCCATCAGGTGTTCAGTACGGACTGCAGGGGTCCATCAGGTGTTCAGTACTGAACTGCAGGGGGTCCATCAGGTGTTCAGTACTGAACTGCAGGGGGTCCATCAGGTGTTCAGTACTGAACTGCAGGGGTCCATCAGGTGTTCAGTACGACTGCAGGGGTCCATCAGGTGTTCAGTACGCACTGCAGGGGTCCATCAGTGTTCAGTACTGAACTGCAGGGGTCCATCAGGTGTTCAGTACGTGAGCGCAGGGGTCCATCAGGTGTTCAGTACGACTGCAGGGTCCATCAGGTGTTCAGTACTGACTGCAGGGGTCCATCAGTGTTCAGTACTAAACTGCAGGGGGTCCATCAGGTGTTCAGTACGGACTGCAGGGGTCCATCAGGTGTTCAGTACGCGAGCTGCAGGGGGTCCATCAGGTGTTCAGTACTGAACTGCAGGGGGTCCATCAGGTGTTCAGTACGCGAGCTGCAGGGGTCCATCAGGTTTCAGTACTGAACTGCAGGGGGTCCATCAGGTGTTCAGTACGAGCTGCAGGGGGTCCATCAGGTGTTCAGTACTGAACTGCAGGGGGTCCATCAGGTGTTCAGTACTGAACTGCAGGGGGTCCATCAGTGTTCAGTACTGAATGCAGGGGTCCATCAGGTGTTCAGTACTGAACTGCAGGGGTCCATCAGGTGTTCAGTACTGAACTGCAGGGTCCATCAGGTGTTCAGTACGACTGCAGGGGGTCCATCAGGTGTTCAGTACCAACTGCAGGGGGTCCATCAGGTGTTCAGTACGAACTGCAGGGGGTCCATCAGGTGTTCAGTACGGACTGCAGGGGGTCCATCAGGTGTTCAGTACGCGAGCTGCAGGGGTCCATCAGGTGTTCAGTACGAACTGCAGGGGTCCATCAGGTGTTCATACGCAGCTGCAGGGGTCCATCAGGTGTTCAGTACGGAGCTGCAGGGGGTCCATCAGGTGTTCAGTACGAACTGCAGGGGGTCCATCAGGTGTTTCAGTACGCAGCTGCAGGGGGTCCATCAGGTGTTCAGTACGAACTGCAGGGGGGTCCATCAGGTGTTCAGTACGACTGCAGGGGTCCATCAGGTGTTCAGTACTGACTGCAGGGGGTCCATCAGGTGTTCAGTACCGACTGCAGGGGGTCCATCAGGTGTTCATACTGAACTGCAGGGGGTCATCAGGTTTCAGTACTGAACTGCAGGGGTCCATCAGGTGTTCAGTACTGAACTGCAGGGGGTACATCAGGTGTTCAGTACTGAACTGCAGGGGTCCATCAGGTGTTCAGTACTGAACTGCAGGGGTCCATCAGGTGTTCAGTACTGAACTGCAGGGGGTCCATCAGGTTTCAGTACGACTGCAGGGGGTCCATCAGGTTTCAGTACTGAACTGCAGGGGGTCCATCAGGTGTTCAGTACTGAACTGCAGGGGTCCATCAGGTGTTCAGTACTGACTGCGGGGTCCATCAGGTGTTCAGTACTGAACTGCAGGGGGTCCATCAGGTGTTCAGTACGACTGCAGGGGGTCCATCAGGTGTTCAGTACGCGAGCTGCAGGGGGTCCATCAGGTGTTCAGTACTGACTGCAGGGGTCCATCAGGTGTTCAGTACGCGACTGCAGGGGGTCCATCAGGTGTTCAGTAACTGAACTGCAGGGGGTCCATCAGGTGTTCAGTACGACTGCAGGGGTCCATCAGGTGTTCAGTACGCGAGCAACAGGGGGTCCATCAGGTGTTCAGTACTGAACTGCAGGGGGTCCATCAGGTGTTCAGTACGCGAGCTGCAGGGGGTCCATCAGGTGTTCAGTACACGAGCTGCAGGGGGGTCCATCAGGTGCTCAGTACTGAACTGCAGGGGGTCCATCAGGTGTTCAGTACGCGAGCTGCAGGGGGTCCATCAGGTGTTCAGTACGCGAGCTGCAGGGGGTTCATCAGGTGCTCAGTACTGAACTGCAGGGGGTCCATCAGGTGTTCAGTACGCGAGCTGCAGGGGGTCCATCAGGTGTTCAGTACTGACCTGCAGGGGGTCCATCAGGTGCTCAGTACGTGAGCTGCAGGGGGTCCATCAGGTGTTCAGTACTGAACTGCAGGGGGTCCATCAGGTGCTCAGTACGCGAGCTGCAGGGGGTCCATCAGGTGTTCAGTACGCGAGCTGCAGGGGTCCATCAGGTGTTCAGTACGCGAGCTGCAGGGGGTCCATCAGGTGTTCAGTACGCGAGCTGCAGGGGGTCCATCAGGTGTTCAGTACTGAACTGCAGGGGGTCCATCAGGTGTTCAGTACTGAACTGCAGGGGGTCCATCAGTTGTTCAGTACGTGAGCTGCAGGGGGTCCATCAGGT
The DNA here is from genome assembly GCA_036326025.1 of Chrosomus eos. NCBI lineage: Eukaryota > Metazoa > Chordata > Actinopteri > Cypriniformes > Leuciscidae > Chrosomus > Chrosomus eos. The sequence continues at coordinate 64,592,393 of CM070818.1, forward strand.
GTTCAGTACGCGAGCTGCAGGGGGTCCATCAGGTTTTCAGTACTGAACTGCAGGGGGTACATCAGGTGTTCAGTACTGAACTGCAGGGGGTCCATCAGGTGTTCAGTACTGAACTGCAGGGGGTCCATCAGGTGTTCAGTACTGAACTGCAGGGGGTCCATCAGGTGTTCAGTACTGAACTGCAGGGGGTCCATCAGGTGTTCAGTACGCGCGCTGCAGGGGGTCCATCAGGTGTTCAGTACTGAACTGCAGGGGGTCCATCAGGTGTTCAGTACGTGAGCTGCAGGGGGTCCATCAGGTGTTCAGTACTGAACTGCAGGGGGTCCATCAGGTGTTCAGTACTGACCTGCAGGGGGTCCATCAGGTGTTCAGTACGCGAGCTGCAGGGGGTCCATCAGGTGTTCAGTACTGACCTGCAGGGGGTCCATCAGGTGCTCAGTACGCGAGCTGCAGGGGGTCCATCAGGTGTTCAGTACTGAACTGCAGGGGGTCCATCAGGTGCTCAGTACGCGAGCTGCAGGGGGTCCATCAGGTGTTCAGTACTGAACTGCAGGGGGTCCATCAGGTGTTCAGTACTGAACTGCAGGGGGTCCATCAGGTGTTCAGTACTGAACTGCAGGGGGTCCATCCGGTGTTTAGTACTGAACTGCAGGGAGTCCATCAGGTGTTCAGTACTGACCTGCAGGGGGTATATCAGGTGTTCAGTACTGAACTGCAGGGGGTCCATCAGGTGTTCAGTACTGAACTGCAGGGGGTCCATCAGGTGTTCAGTTCTGAACTGCAGGGGGTCCATCAGGTGTTCAGTACTGAACTGCAGTGGGTCCATCAGGTGTTCAGTACGCGAGCTGCAGGGGGTCCATCAGGTGTTCAGTACGCGAGCTGCAGGGGGTCCATCAGGTGTTCAGTACTGAACTGCAGGGGGTCCATCAGGTGTTCAGTACTGAACTGCAGGGGGTCCATCAGGTGTTCAGTACTGAACTGCAGGGGGGTCCATCCGGTGTTTAGTACTGAACTGCAGGGAGTCCATCAGGTGTTCAGTACTGACCTGCAGGGGTATATCAGGTGTTCAGTACTGAACTGCAGGGGGTCCATCAGGTGTTCAGTACTGAACTGCAGGGGGTCCATCAGGTGTTCAGTTCTGAACTGCAGGGGGTCCATCAGGTGTTCAGTACTGAACTGCAGTGGGTCCATCAGGTGTTCAGTACGCGAGTTGCAGGGGGTCCATCAGGTGTTCAGTACGCGAGCTGCAGGGGGTCCATCAGGTGCTCAGTACTGAACTGCAGGGGGTCCATCAGGTGTTCAGTACTGAACTGCAGGGGGTCCATCAGGTGTTCAGTACTGAACTGCAGGGGGTCCATCAGGTGTTCAGTACTGAACTGCAGGGGGTCCATCAGGTGTTCAATACTGAACTGCAGGGGGTCCATCAGGTGTTCAGTACTGAACTGCAGGGGGTCCATCAGGTGTTCAGTACTGAACTGCAGGGGGTCCATCAGGTGTTCAGTACTGAACTGCAGGGGGTCCATCAGGTGTTCAGTACTGAACTGCAGGGGGTCCATCAGGTGTTCAGTACTGAACTGCAGGGGGTCCATCAGGTGTTCAGTACGCGAGCTGCAGGGGGTCCATCAGGTGTTCAGTACTGAACTGCAGGGGGTCCATCAGGTGTTCAGTACTGAACTGCAGGGGGTCCATCAGGTGTTCAGTACTGAACTGCAGGGGGTCCATCAGGTGTTCAGTACTGAACTGCAGGGGGTCCATCAGGTGTTCAGTACTGAACTGCAGGGGGTCCATCAGGTGTTCAGTACTGACCTGCAGGGGGTCCATCAGGTGTTCAGTACTGAACTGCAGGGGGTCCATCAGGTGTTCAGTACGCAACTGCAGGGGGGTCCATCAGGTGTTCAGTACTGAACTGCAGGGGGTCCATCAGGTGTTCAGTACTGAACTGCAGGGGGTCCATCAGGTGTTCAGTACTGAACTGCAGGGGGTCCATCAGGTGTTCAGTACGCGAGCAACAGGGGGTCCATCAGGTGTTCAGTACTGAACTGCAGGGGGTCCATCAGGTGTTCAGTACTGAACTGCAGGGGGTCCATCAGGTGTTCAGTATGTGAGCTGCAGGGGGTCCATCAAGTGTTCAGTACTGAACTGCAGGGGGTCCATCAGGTGTTCAGTACGTGAGCTGCAGGGGGTCCATCAGGTGTTCAGTACTGAACTGCAGGGGGTCCATCAGGTGTTCAGTACGCGAGCTGCAGGGGGTCCATCAGGTGTTCAGTACTGAACTGCAGGGGGTCCATCAGGTGTTCAGTACTGAACTGCAGGGGGTCCATCGGGTGTTCAGTACTGAACTGCAGGGGGTCCATCAGGTGTTCAGTACTGAACTGCAGGGGGTCCATCAGGTGTTCAGTACTGAACTGCAGGGGGTCCATCAGGTGTTCAGTACTGAACTGCAGGGGGTCCATCAGGTGTTCAGTACTGAACTGCAGGGGGTCCATCAGGTGTTCAGTACTGAACTGCAGGGGGTCCATCAAGTGTTCAGTACTGAACTGCAGGGGGTCCATCAGGTGTTCAGTACTGAACTGCAGGGGGTCCATCAGGTGTTCAGTACTGACCTGCAGGGGGTCCATCAGGTGTTCAGTACTGAACTGCAGGGGGTCCATCAGGTGTTCAGTACTGAACTGCAGGGGGTCCATCAAGTGTTCAGTACTGAACTGCAGGGGGTCCATCAGGTGTTCAGTACTGAACTGCAGGGGGTCCATCAGGTGTTCAGTACTGACCTGCAGGGGGTCCATCAGGTGTTCAGTACTGAACTGCAGGGGGTCCATCAGGTGTTCAGTACGCGAGCTGCAGGGGGTCCATCAGGTGTTCAGTACTGACCTGCAGGGGGTCCATCAGGTGTTCAGTACGCGAGCTGCAGGGGGTCCATCAAGTGTTCAGTACTGACCTGCAGGGGGTCCATCAGGTGTTCAGTACTGACCTGCAGGGGGTCCATCAGGTGTTCAGTACTGAACTGCAAGGGGGTCCATCAGGTGTTCAGTACTGACTTGCAGGGGGTCCATCAGGTGTTCAGTACTGACCTGCAGGGGGTCCATCAGGTGTTCAGTACGCGAGCTGCAGGGGTCCATCAGGTGTTCAGTACGCGAGCTGCAGGGGGTCCATCAGGTGTTCATTCATTTTCAACAGTTCGGCTTTGATCAGTTTGTCCAGTGACTTCATAACTAATGTGGTCAAAGCCATAGGCCTAAAATCATTTAATGATTTTGGATGTTTAGATTTGCCAACAGAGACTATAATAGACTGTTTCCACAGATTAGGCACCTTCTGCTGAAACAAGGATAAATTCAAAATATAATTAAAAATCTGGCCTCATTGTTCAGCACAGTTGGAGAGTAATCGACTACTAATATTATCTGGACCAGCACTTGGTCTTATTTTACAGTGTTTAAAAATTTTAACAACCGAATATTCATCAAAAAGAGGAGAAACTTGTTTTGATTCCAGTGCTGTATTTCTCAGCGTCATTATTTCATTATTGAAAATATGCACATCGAATCTGGAGTAAAATTAGTTTAGCTCTTGTGCCAGGATCTAATGAGACCCTTTTCTTTACATTGTCAGTCAAACCGACCATAGACCTAATACTGTCCCATGCTGAACCCATTTTATTGTTGTTAAGCATTTCTTCTGGTTTTCTTTTCTAAGATAATTTAGCTCTCCTAACTTCCCATTTAATTTCCTTATGTACAGACATTAGCTCAGTAGAATCTCCCTGTTTAAAAGCCTGTTCTTTTTATTTAGTAGCACTTTAAGGTGTCTGCTTGCCCACGGTTTACTGTTTGGAAAGGTTCTGACAGTCTTTACAGGAACAACAATGTCCTCACAGTAAGTTATCCATGAACTGACCACATCAGTGAGCTCATGAATGTCTCTGGAGGATTCGATAAACACCTCCCAGTCTCCAGACAGCCTCTTCTGACCAAACTATGATGTTTCTAGTTGTCACCTTCCCCCTCTGAAGACATGTCCGATAGGATGGAACCAAGTGCACACATTTAATTTTCAATTGAACAATACTATTACAACATTGTTTTCCTGTTATCTCTGTAAAGCTGCTTTGAAACAATTTGTATTGTAAAAAGCGCTATATAAATAAAGGTGACTTGACTTGACTTGACACAGTTATGATCAGCCGAGCCGAGAGGGGGGAATGAAATTGATTTATATGCATTTTTGATGGGCCCATAACACTGGTCCAAAATCCTGTCTTTCCTGGTGGGTTAGGAAACGTACTGATAAAAACTCCTGAGAGATTTATCCAATGAGCAGTGATTAAAATATCCTAAACCCAGGTTAGGAGCATCAGGAGATAAAGACTGAAGTTTATGCACAGACTGAGAGATGAGCTCTAATGCCGAGTTCAGACTGCACGATTTTCAAAATAATCGGGTCACTGTTGTTTTCACACTGCATGACTATCTGGGGTATCATTCAGTTGCTGCTGTGTTCACACTGCACGATGGATCGGCGACAGGAGGTTTCACACTGCATGACTTTACAAAAGAAAGAATCGCCGACAACTTCTGCTTGGTCCGCAAACTACGTTTCACAACCAAACAAACGCGAGAAGTGATACGGAAAAAACGGAAGATCACGCGTGCGTGAGACCGGAGTTCTCGCGCGACACTGAGTTTGTTATTAAAAATGATAGCCTACAAGAAGATTGCGATCCAAATTGTCTGTGCACTGATTTGTAGCGAAAATGAAACAAATAAATATTCAGTTTATGCAGGAGGAAATGGTTGGGAAGACGAGGGGAGCAAGGACTGTGTTTTGCAAAGAGAGTTGAGGGTAAATAAATAATAATTTTCCAAACGTCCTGCTGTTGCTGCTGGTCATGCAGATGTTTGTGCTTTGTTTCTGTTTGATATAATTGTAAATATAGGCCTATCTATCTATTAAAATACTGATATTCTGGTCTATAACTCCTCCCCGAACAGCCTGCTGTCCTGTATCTTGCTCTCTCGTTGGCTGTCGGTCATCGCCGATGAAGTTTTCAGTCAGAACACATTCACACAGCAGGATTGTGAATCGCCGACAGGTCCAGATATT
>CM070818.1:64604992-64609992 GCA_036326025.1 Chrosomus eos
GTTTATCTCTCTTGCCAAACTCGTTATGAAATCAATGACGCTGTTACACTGCACAACGAAGCTCTTACTGTATGTACATCGTGTTTGCATTGGTGAAAGCATTAGAGAGAGAAACTGCGTTGTCTCGTGATCAACAGACTGGCATCTGCTCAATGCTCATCACAGCAACATTTTATGTGATGGAAATAGATTTGAATACTTTAAAAACATCTCACGATTCGTTAATCTCGATAGCTGTAATAGTTAAAACGTATATGACAGCTGTAGTGAAAGTATTCGAGAGAGTTTCACATGTTATATTTCATATGCAAGCATGTCAGCCAATCACAGCAGTGGCCGGTTCTCACAGCAGCCAATCACAGCAGTGGGCGGTTCTCACAGCAGACACGCCCCTTCAAACAGAGTGTTCAAATCAGAGACTAAAATCAGGCTAGGAAAAATGCCTTTTATTTCTAAATTGACCCTTCGCAAAGACCCGCCCTCCTTAGTTACTGTCGCTATGTTCCGACAAGCTACGCCGCTCTCACGCTCTCACCATGTTCTCACGCAGTGAAAAATACATCGCGGAGCAGAGAGGAGACTGACAACACGCGGACAGACAGGAGAGACCAGGTTACTTTTCGGTTACTTTTGATATTAAGCATATTAAACAAAGTCTCACCTTTCAAATATGGTCATTTTTTGAAAGAAATTTAAACAATAAATACCGTTTTGTGGCTCTTTAATGTGCCGTGACAGATCGCTGTAGAGCATCAGTTAAAGCTGCTCGTGATCCGATCATTTCTTCCTTCTAGTTCATTTATAGCATCTGATAAACTTGAATTAACATAAGAAGGAATGTTGTTTTAACCGCGGAAATGCACCAGTATATTCAGTTTTTCAAGTTCAAATCCTCCCATGTTAATCTACTATCTCTCCTGACTGCTTGATCCGACAAAATGGCGGATGGCGAAGTATGATTGGTCAGAACACCTGTCAATCAAACTCCACGCGAAGGGTCAATTATGACTATTTTTGATCTAAAAAACATACTAACATTATAAGGGCAAAACAGGAAACATTATAAAATAATAAAAAAACCCATTCTAGGGCACCTTTAAGCACTACACACACACTATTCCTCACTCTGCCCGTAATGGCACAGTGAAACCGAAGGGGTTTAATGCGCCGCCGTTGGGGTCTTCACTGTTACCCACAGCTGGGTCAGTGATGAGCATTTCAAGTCACCGATGGGCCTCATGCGCGCACAATACACACACACCGATGGGCCTCATGCGCGCACAATACACACACCACACCGATGGGCCTCATGCGCGCACAATACACACACACACCGATGGGCCTCATGCGCGCACAATACACACACACACACCGATGTGGCCTCATGCGCGCACAATACACACACACACACACACACACCGATGGGCCTCATGCGTGCACAATACACACACACACACACCGATGGGCCTCATGCGCGCACAATACACACACACACACACACCGATGGGCCTCATGCACGCACAATACACACACACACACACCGATGGGCCTCATGCACGCACAATACACACACACACACACCGATGGGCCTCATGCGCGCACAATACACACACACACACACACGATGGGCCTGATGCGCGCAAAATACACACACACACACACACCGATGGGCCTCATGCGTGCACAACACACACACACACACACACACCGATGGGCCTCATGCGTGCAAAATACACACACACACACACACACCGATGGGCCTCATGCGCGCACAATACACACACACACCACACACCGATGGGCCTCATGCGCGCACAATACACACACACCGATGGGCCTCATGCGTGCACAATACACACACACACACCGATGGGCCTCATGCGCGCACAATACACACACACACCGATGGGCCTCATGCGCGCACAATACACACACACACACCGATGGGCCTCATGCGCGCACAATACACACACACACACACCGATGGGCCTCATGCGCGCACAATACACACACACACACACCGATGGGCCTCATGCGCGCACAATACACACACACACCGATGGGCCTCATGCGCGCACAATACACACACACACACACCGATGGGCCTCATGCGTGCACAATACACACACACACACACCGATGGGCCTCATGCGCGCACAATACACACACACACACACCGATGGGCCTCATGCGTGCACAATACACACACACACACACCGATGGGCCTCATGCGTGCACAATACACACACACACACACACACCGATGGGCCTCATGCGCGCACAATACACACACACACACACCGATGGGCCTCATGCGCGCACAATACACACACACACACACCGATGGGCCTCATGCGTGCACAATACACACACACACACACACACACCGATGGGCCTCATGCGTGCACAATACACACACACACACACACCGATGGGCCTCATGCGCGCACAATACACACACACACACACCGATGGGCCTCATGCACGCACAATACACACACACACACACCGATGGGCCTCATGCACGCACAATACACACACACACCACACCGATGGGCCTCATGCGCGCACAATACACACACACACCGATGGGCCTGATGCGCGCAAAATACACACACACACACACACACCGATGGGCCTCATGCGTGCACAATACACACACACACACACCGATGGGCCTCATGCGTGCAAAATACACACACACACACACACACCGATGGGCCTCATGCGCGCACAATACACACACACACCACACACACCGATGGGCCTCATGCGCGCACAATACACACAACACACACCCGATGGGCCTCATGCGTGCACAATACACACACACACACCGATGGGCCTCATGCGCGCACAATACACACACACACACACACACACACACACACCGATGGGCCTCATGCGCGCACAATACACACACACACACACCGATGGGCCTCATGCTCGCACAATACACACACACATACACACACCGATGGGCCTCATGCGCGCACAATACACACACACACACACACACACACCGATGGGCCTCATGCGCCCACATATACACACACACACACACACTTACCGATGAGCCTCATGCGCGCACAATACACACACACACACACTCACCGATGGGCCTCATGCGCGCAGAATACACACACACAGACACCGATGGGCCTCATGCGCGCACAATACACACACACACACACACACACACTCACCGATGGGCCTCATGCGCGCACAATACACACTAGGGATGGGACGATTACCGGTTTCACGATAAACCACGATAAAATGTCCTGGCGGTTAGTATTATCGTTTAAAATTTAATTATAATAAAAACCGAGTTTGATTATCGTGATTTTGAAAACTCGCGGTAAATCCTGTCCAGAATCTGTCTGACGCAGGGCAGGCGCGCGCATGCAATGCCGTTTTTTTTGCGCGAGAAGACATGGCGGAAGGCAGTGACAGCGCTCCGGAGATTTTTCAGCCATCCAAGAGGACAAAATCAGAGGTATGGTCGTATTTTGGCTATTACAAGAGTCCCGAGGGCAATTTAATCGAGGATGGGCACCGTCTGCAAATCTTGCAAGAGGAAAGTCGCCGCAAAAAGGGGGAAACACGTCAAATCTGCTAAGTCATCTAACGTTACGTGACAACCACCCACTGAGTTAACTTTTACCTTAATAACACAACTAACTTGGGCAAATAATTAGACTAAAAATATTGATTGGAGAATATGAGTTATTTCATTATCTCACTTGTAATTATTGCAAAGCTTCCGCGAAGAGAAAAGCAAGTGGATTTGAGCCAAGACGAACGAACATATTCAAACTATTAAGGGTGACATTTAAGTGATAATGTACTGTATTCATAGTAAACTTATTACACAGTTTTATTTTTTATTTTTACCACAGAAATAATTTCAGGGACATGAAATATTGAATTGTGATTAACTTAATGTTTTTAAATCTTACCGGTATATAAATCCATTATACAAGTTACAGTGTCCAAATCAATCGTAAAGAAAATGTGATCACTACAACAATATTGTAGTAGTATTAATACTAAATTACTCTGATTTAATTTTCAATACAATCAAAACTGACGCAATACATACACATTTCACTGAAACCAGAGATGGCGTCCGCGGTGATCCGATACATGGATGTGCGCTGTGTTATAATGCGTTGCTATTGACAACACTCATTCCAGTAGTTTAGTCACCCTGACCCAACCAACATATTTTGTTCATTTAAAGTGTGCGTGCGTGCGTGTGTGTGTGTGTGTGTGAGAGAGAGAGAGAGAGATAAAGTGATTTATTATTTATTAATATTAATAATTATAATGTGCAGTCATACACACATCCATAAGTGAGTAAATATTATTATTATCATTATTAATGATAGGGTTTAATAACGGGTTCATTAACTAGGAAAACTTATACCTCTCACTCTCAGGGCTCCATGTTAATGTTAATATAATGTTTATGCTTAAAAAAGTGCATATAGCTGCTAATTGTATTTTTTGTTTGTTGATTTTCAAATTTTAAACATGTTGAAATGTTTTCAGTGTGAGCATCAGTTCTTTTTGAACATTTCCATCTCATTTTAACAAAACCATGATAATATTGATAATCGTGATAATCGTGATAACTTTGGTCACTATAATCGTGATATGAAATGTTCATACCGTCCCATCCCTAATACACATACACACACACACACACTCACACTCACACACACACAACACACACACACACACACACACACACACACCACACACACACACACACACACACACACAAACACACTCACCGATGGTCACGTCTCCTCTGATGTCACTCTCCACACACACTCTCCACACACTCTCCCACACACACACACACTCTCCACACACACACACACACACACACACACACACACACACACACACACACTCACCGATGGTCACGTCTCCTCTGATGTCACTCTCCACACACACTCTCCACACACACACACACACACACACACACA
>CM070818.1:64612492-64684992 GCA_036326025.1 Chrosomus eos
ATAATTGATTTCCGTATAATATAATACTACCATTAAAAACACATTTGATTTTCTTTTTTAATCAATGTAGAATGTACCTTTAAAAACAAACAGATTAGTGCTCTGACTCCGAGGACAAGAAATGAAAACCAATGCGATATGATGAATGTCCAAAAGATGTAACCTGTTTTGAAATGGGGTTGGATAAATGTTTTGCTTTTAAAAACTGTGCGTGCCTGTGTCTAGGGATGGGCATCGTTAAGAAATTATCGATATCGATGCCATTGTCGAGTCTGCTTATCGATGCGATTCCTTATCGATTCCCATATCGATTCCTGTACCATTTGCTGAACACTTACAGTGTGACTTTGAGAGTTGTTGGCTTTGAATGTCTAATTTAAAGTGGTTTTAGACAATGAAAAACAAGTGTGCAATATTTAGGGCCCTATGAAATCAGTTTTATTTTTTCCCAAATTCCGTTTTATTTTTCCCAAATTCCGTTTTTTTCCTTTTTTATTTTTGGGGAATTCATTTTTTTTACCCTTTACTGTTAGTTTAGTAATAAAAAGAGTGTGCTTTTAAAGTTAATGATTAAAATGTATACAAATAAAATAGGAATGACCTTAAATTACAGACATTTATTCAGTAGCCTTTTCAGTACAAATACTGCATGATGCCACTTGGCACCGCACTCTTCAAGTAACAACAAAATATGGTTATGGCATTTCAAGCTTTAAACTGCCCAGTAAAATAAATTATATTCGTTTATATAAGTTTAAATAAAAGTCACACTCTGTCTCTCTCTCGCCCAGTGTCACTCGCGGAGTTCGCTTCGCTTTTGTCCAGTCTGGCGCCTCATAGACAGACACGGTGTGTGTGTGTGTGTGTGTGTGTGTGTGTGTGTGTGTGTGTGTGTGTGTGTGTGTGTTATGCGTGTATGTGAGAGAGACGCGTGAGTGATAGAGAGACGGAGGGAGAGCGGGGAAAGGAAATCCAACGGAAAGAATACGCTGCGTGTTTTAAATAGCCTTAAAAAAATGAACGAAACGCAATATGTGGCGGCCGGAGTTGATTTTGTGGCCGCGAATTAGTCTATGTGTGGGAAACACTGCATAAAAGTCACGTGCGAACTGCTCGGCTCGGTACTGAGTGCTTATAGCGTCGAGTTTCTTAACTTTTTCGCCGACGAAAGTAGAGTCGTGGAGAGCCGCTTCGCCATGCTTTCATTGTTTTGATGCCGTCATTGGAGCTGTAGATGTCGCCCAGATTTGCTTCCCCGGGTCTGCACTCTCGATCGTTTACGTCTTGAGGGATTTAAAAATCCAGTCGCATACTGTAACGTCATGCCGCGACGCGGGAATGGATGGAACGGAACGGAACATTCGGAATCGTTAGTGGAATCGTTAACGTGTGGACGTGTACGATTCCGATGGATCGGAACGTTCGGAACCGGTTCCAAACCGGAACCTGGAACCGATTCCCAAGCCTACCTGTGTCTGTGTGGTTGGGTGACAGTTGTAGGTTACAGTTTGACAAGAGTTTAGAGTGTGTTTTATTAAAACAATATTGTGTTTTATTGCGAGTGTACAGAAATATAGGTAAACACTTTGCAGTTTAAATGATGTCCAGTTTGTATGTTTTTATGTTCCACTGATCACGCCCGCGACTCTCTGTCTCTGTCAAACGCACACGCACACGCACACACACACACACACACACACACACACACACACACACGGCAAACCGTCTCTCGCGCTCAAGCCTCGACGGAAGAAGCGCGCGGGTACATGTTCGCGCGCCTAGCTCTTTACTACACAAGAGAGAGCTACCGCTACCCCGCCCTAAAAATAGACCATGCGCTCGCGGCTAGCTCCCCCTTTGGACGGCAAACCGCCTCTCGCGCTCCCACGCCGAGCCTCGACGGAAGAAGCGCGCGGGTGTTGAAGGTGTGCCTCCTCTAAAAGTGTCCGCCGTCCGGGTGAAACAGAATGCAATTTTTATTTACCCGCCACAGTGGCCGGTAAGTGAAGCGAGTTTACCCGCCACAACACAAAATCACCCGCATTTGGCTGGTGGCGGGTGCTAATTTCCATCCCTGACACACACACACACACACACACTCACTCACCGATGGTCACATCTCCTCTGATGTCACTCTCCAACACACACACACACTCTCCACACACTCTCCACACACACACACACACTCACTCTCCACACACACACACACACACTCACTCACCGATGGTCACATCTCCTCTGATGTCACTCTCACACACACACACACACACACACACACACACACACACACACACACACACACACACACAAACACACACACACACTCACCGATGGTCACTTCTCCTCTGATGTCACTCTCCACACACACTACGGCTCCTGCTAAGATCTTCACACTGAAAACAGAAATGAAAACATCAGACTGATGATCTTTATGAAGGAATCAAGACACTTTTGACATGTCAATCATCTTAATACATGATTCTGCTGTATAATAACCTGATGTCTGAAACAACGAGTTATTATAGTTACAGGTTAGGAACTGAATAAACCAGAAACATATGGATGATTCTCCAGAAATATGATTCGGGCTTCAGTGACTGTTCACTATATCACGGTTTACTATATCACGGTTTATTATATCACGGTTTACTATATCACGGTTTTATATCACAGTTTATTATATCACGGTTTACTATATCACCGTTCACTATATCACGGTTTACTATATCACGGTTTTATATCACGGTTTATTATGACACGGTTTATTATATCACTGTTATTATATCACGGTTTACTATATCACGGTTTTATATCACAGTTTATTATATCACGGTTTACTATATCACCGTTCACTATATCACGGTTTTATATCACGGTTTATTATGACACGGTTTATTATATCACTGTTATTATATCACGGTTTATTATATCACGGTTTACTGTATCACGGTTTATTATATCACGGTTTATTATATCACCGTTCACTATATCACGGTTTACTATATCACCGTTCACTATATCACGGTTTACTATATCACCGTTCACTATATCACGGTTTTATATCACAGTTTATTATGACACGGTTTATTATATCACTGTTATTATATCACGGTTTACTGTATCACGGTTTACTGTATCACGGTTTATTATATCACGGTTTATTATATCACCGTTTATTATATCACGGTTTACTATATCACGGTTTTATATCACGGTTTACTATATCACGGTTTATTATATCACCGTTTATTATATCACGGTTTACTATATCACGGTTTTATATCACGGTTTATTATATCACGGTTTATTATATCACCGTTCACTATATCACGGTTTTATATCACAGTTTATTATGACACGGTTTATTATATCACTGTTATTATATCACGGTTTTTTATATCACGGTTTACTGTATCACGGTTTATTATATCACGGTTTATTATATCACGGTTCACTATATCACGGTTTTATATCACGGTTTACTATATCACGGTTCACTATATCACGGTTCACTATATCACGGTTTTATATCACGGTTTATTATGACACGGTTTATTATATCACGGTTTATTATATCACGTTTTACTTTATCACGGTTTTATATCACAGTTTATTATATCACGGTTTACTATAGCACGGTTTACTATATCACCGTTCACTATATCACGGTTTTATATCAGTTTATTATGACACGGTTTATTATATCACTGTTATTATATCACGGTTCACTATATCACGGTTTTTATATCACGGTTTATTATGACACGGTTTATTATATCACGGTTTATTATATCGCGTTTTACTATATCACGGTTTTATATCACAGTTTATTATATCACGGTTTACTATATCACGGTTTACTATATCACGTTTACTATCACGGTTTACTATATCACCGTTCACTATATCACGGTTTTATATCACAGTTTATTATGACACGGTTTATTATATCACTGTTATTATATCACGGTTTACTGTATCACGGTTTATTATATCACGGTTTACTATATCACCGTTTACTATATCACGGTTTTATATCACGGTTTATTATATCACGGTTTATTATATCACGGTTCACTATATCACGGTTTTATATCACAGTTTATTATGACACGGTTTATTATATCACGGTTTATTATATCACGGTTCACTATATCACGGTTCATTATATCACCGTTCACTATATCACGGTTTACTATATCACGGTTTTATATCACGGTTTATATGACACGGTTTACCGTATCACGGTTTACTATATCACGGTTCATTATATCGCGGTTTATTATGACACGGTTTACCGTATCACGGTTTACCATATCACGGTTCATTATATCGCGGTTTACTATATCACGGTTTTATATCACGGTTTACTATATCACGGTTCACTATATCACGGTTTATATATCACGGTTTATTATATCACGGTTTACTATAATCACGGTTTACCATATCACGGTTCATTATATCGCGGTTTACTATATCACGGTTTTATATCACGGTTTACTATATCACGGTTTACTATATCACGGTTCACTATATCACGGTTTTATATCACGGTTTATTATATCACGGTTTACTAATCATACTATATCACGATTCACTATATCACGGTTTTATATCACAGTTTATTATGACACGGTTTATTATATCACGTTTATGTATCACGGTTTACTTATATCACGGTTTACTGTATATCACGGTTTATTTATATCACGGTTTACTTATATCACGTTCACTATATCACGGTTATATATCACGGTTATATATCACGGTTTATATTATATCACAGGTTTACTATATCACGGTTCACTATATCACGGTTCACTATATCACGGTTTATATCACTATATCACGGTTTATATATCACAGTTTATTATATCACGGTTCACTATATCACGGTTCACTATATCACGGTTTTATATCACGGGTTTATTATATCACGGTTTACTATATCACGTTCACTATATCACGGTTTACTATATCACGGTTCACTATATCACGGTTTTTATATCACGGTTTATTATACACGGTTTATTATATCACCGTTCACTATATCACGGTTTACTATATCACGGTTTTATATCACGGTTTATTATGACACGGTTTATTATATCACGGTTTAACCGTATCACGGTTTACTATATCGCGGTTCATTATATCGCGGTTTACTATATCACGGTTTTATATCACGGTTTATTATATCACGGTTTACCGTATCACGGTTTACCATATCACGGTTCATTATATCGCGGTTTACTATATCACGGTTTTATATCACGGTTTACTATATCACGGTTCACTATATCACGGTTCACTATATCACGGTTTTATATCACGGTTTATTATGACACGGTTTATTGTATCACGGTTAGACATGTGCCGGTATTCGGTAATGCGATAAATCGCGGTAATGAATATGCACGATATTGTTATCGCGGGCACTTCAAAATACCGTGAAAAATAATAGATCCGAATTTAGAGTTTTAGAATGCGCATTAGCTTATTTTCCATCAACCGTTAATAAAACCCAACTGCGTATATGCTGCGCAAAACACGTGCGCACTCTGATGTAAACAATCCCCACATAAGCACTGTGTGCATGCGGCGCAGTGCGCGCTCTAGTCTAATGTAAACAATCCTCGCATGGAGAAGAAGCATGGCGGAAAGAGGAACGCTGCCGACGATTTATCTCCTTTCTAAAAGCAGAACTGCCAACTATGAAGGTAAAAGAGTAGCTAAACTCGAAAACACATAGATGTGAAATTGAGAACTTCATAGCATTCAGCTTGAGACTCACGCAATCAACACTTTTCACACAGGCTCTCACGCAGAGAAAAATCGCGGAGCAAAGATCACTGACACCGACAGACTAGACTAGAGAGAGCAGGTTACTTTTTATATGAAACAAATTCTCAGCTTTCAGGATCTGTCCATTTTATTACGAAATCCAGACAATAAATACCGTTTTGGCGCTTGTAAATGTGACGTGACAGATCACTGTAGCACCTTAGTTCAAGTGAACCGATCATCTGTTACTTTTTATTTAAAGATATAGTACAACTTCCCGAAAGGTATATATGCCTCATACATAGTAGATCAATCAGTGTTTTTCAATCACGGAAAGAGGTCAATAAAACTGCAGGAGAACAATCGTCACAGAACGTTACATTTTACCTCAGGCCATTTAATTACCAGCACATTAACGTTAGTTGACTAGAAAAAATAGAGAGGAGAATTTTTCGCTAAATATGTGCACTATATTACATATTTATTATATTTTTACTTATGTCATTAGGCTACATAATTGTTATTATAATGAAAACAACATTATATTTAATTTGGTAATTTTAACCTTTAATAATAACAGCTGATAGGGCTTTCTGTATGTTTACAGAATTATGTGAGATATATTTTTTCTTGAGAAAAATGTACATGTAGGCTATCTACTGTAGTAGCCTACCTAATATTTATCCAAATGAGTTAAGATTGAATCAAGATTGAAATCAAATCAAGAATTGTACTGAAATCGTGAAAATTGTGTTAAGCAATAATACAAACAGTAGCCTACCAGTCACTGTACCATGTAAGCATTGTAACATGTTGTCACTAAACTTAATAAAATTCTGTTTAGTTATCAAATGTTTTGACAATCACAATTACACCTATTGTGATGCAAATTGTTTTTTTTTAGATCCCCCCCAATCCATCTGTTTCTCTTATGTAAATAAAATATCGTGATAATACCGTATACCGTGATAAAAGCTCAATCAATTAATCGCAGCATGAAAATTTGATACCGGCACATGCCTAATCACGGTTTACTGTATCACGGTTTATTGTATCACGGTTTACTGTATCACGGTTTACTATATCACGGTTTACTATATCACGGTTTTATATCACGGTTTACTATGACACGGTTTACTGTATCACGGTTTTATATCACGGTTTATTATATCACGGTTTTATATCACGGTTTTATATCACGGTTTATTATATCACGGTTTACTATATCACCGTTCACTATATCACCGTTTACTATATCACGGTTTATTATATCACGGTTTATTATGACCCCGTTTATTATGACCCCGTTTATTATATCACGGTTTACTATATCACCGTTCACTATATCACGGTTCACTATATCACGGTTTTATATCACAGTTTATTATGACACCGTTTATTATATCACCGTTTATTATATCACCGTTTATTATATCACGGTTTAATATATCACGGTTTACTATATCACCGTTTACTATATCACGGTTTATTATATCACCGTTTATTATATCACCGTTTATTATATCACGGTTTAATATATCACGGTTTATTATATCACCGTTTACTATATCACCGTTTACTATATCACCGTTTACTATATCACCGTTTATTATATCACCGTTTATTATATCACCGTTTATTATATCACGGTTTATTATATCACGGTTTATTATATCACTGTTATTATATCACGGTTTTTTATATCACTATTATATCACGGTTTATTATATCACGGTTTACTATATCACGGTTTATTATATCACGGTTTATTATATCACGGTTTACTATATCACGGTTTATTATATCACGGTTTTATATCACCGTTTATTATATCACGGTTTTTTATATCACTGTTATTATATCACGTTTTTTTATATCACTGTTATTATATCACGGTTTTTTATATCACTGTTATTATATCACGGTTTTTTATATCACTGTTATTATATCACGGTTTATTATATCACTGTTTATTATATCACCGTTTATTATATCACCGTTTACTATATCACGGTTTTATATCACCGTTTATTATATCACGGTTTATTATATCACTGTTATTATATCACGTTTTTTTATATCACTGTTATTATATCACGGTTTTTTATATCACTGTTATTATATCACGGTCTACTATATCACGGCTTATTATATCACCGTTCACTATATCACAGTTTACTATATCACGGTTTACTATACCGTTTACTATATCACGGTTTATTATATCACGGTTTACTATATCACGGTTTTATATCACCGTTTATTATATCACGTTTTTTTATATCACTGTTATTATATCACGGTTTTTTATATCACTGTTATTATATCACGGTCTACTATATCACCGTTCACTATATCACGGTTCACTATATCACGGTTTTATATCACGGTTTATTATATCACGGTTTATTATATCACCGTTTATTATATCACCGTTTATTATATCACGGTTTAATATATCACGGTTTAATATATCACGGTTTTATATCACCGTTTATTATATCACGTTTTTTTATATCACTGTTAATATATCACGTTTTTTTATATCACTGTTATTATATCACGGTTTACTATATCACGGTTTACTATATCACGGTTTACTATATCACCGTTTACTATATCACCGTTTACTATATCACCGTTCACTATATCACGGTTCACTATATCACGGTTTTATATCACGGTTTATTATATCACGGTTTACTATATCACGGTTTTATATCACCGTTTATTATATCACGGTTTATTATACCACGGTTTATTATATCACGGTTTACTATATCACGGTTTACTATATCACGGTTTATTATATCACCGTTTATTATATCACCGTTTATTATATCACGTTTTTTATATCACTGTTATTATATCACGGTTTTTTATTTCACTGTTATTATATCACCGTTTATTATATCACTGTTATTATATCACCGTTTATTATATCACTGTTATTATATCACCGTTCATTATATCACCGTTTACTATATCACCGTTTACTATATCACGGTTTTTTATATCACTGTTATTATATCACCGCTTATTATATCACGGTTTAATATATCACCGTTTATTATATCACCGTTTATTATATCACCGCTTATTATATCACCGCTTATTATATCACGGTTTAATCTGTGTTACAGACGAGCTTTCCTAACACCAGCTGAGTCTGTGCTGGAAGATTTAACATGAGAATATCAGACAAACACATCAGTCTCATATTTCTAAAATAATAATAATATTCCTGAGATTATCCAGTACAGAGTTAATTAATGTTCGACGAGTTGGATTCCTGTAACATGACGTGACGAAATGAAAGCCCTTCTTCATTCGGGCATGAAATTAAACTTACAAATCAAAAGACAAAAAACAAACTTGCACAAAAATCCTGCCGTTTGTGGCTTCTTTTTCCAACTTAAAGTAGCAAGTTGTGTTCTTACTCTCGATCATGAATAGTGATGATACATCTGAAATGATTTTGAGATATTTGGCTCCAACATTCCTATTTATCCTGATTATTAATAAAACAATAAACGTAAATTAAACCGTCGCTGGTCTTTTCCTCTAGATTCATAATGCATGTTAATACAGATGCAGGCATCATCATTAAAACAAGTAAGTTAACGTTAACTTTATCAATATGACGTTGGGTGTGTCTGTTTAAATCTAGATTTGTTCTTATCTATTTTTAATCACACAGAGGTCTATATCGCATTATGACCATAATTGCAGCTGCATTCGTCAGATTTAGTTCTTAAAAACAAGACAAATTGTTGAAGAAATATATATTTTACCTTTTCTGCCCGGTTTGTTTTGCATTTGGATCCGCCATTTTAACTCGCTCGATGACGTCAGCGCTCGACTGAGCCGCCTGTCAGCGATGACGCGTATGACCGATCGATGGTGTCTGTTCTCTAGGCGCCCTAGGCAGTGGCTGTGTCCGAAATCTCCACTCAAACCACTACTCCCTAACCCCCATGGAGGGGGTAGGGAGTAGGACACTATATAGTGAGCTCACCAGCATAATAGAAACACCACTTTCGGACACTACTCGATCCTCATTACTGTCGCACTATATAAACGCGCCATTTAAACCCAGCCGACTATATCTAGCCAGCTCAGAGCTCTGGGCTAAATAGATGTTTTTTTAAGAAATACATTACATTATATTGAGCTTATTTCTCCAAAATTGTAAAATTAAAAGTTATTTCTGGCCGTTTCTGTTATAATGCGTTACTCCACACATGATAACTTATAAACATAAATAAAATTAATACACATATTTAATATATTTTCATTTTCGCGCCACACCGTTTTCTCTTGCCTGTCGACATTAGGGGAAAAAACAGATCTACGTTATCAAATACCTTGCTCATACTACTCTTAATAAAACAGCTTTTAGACTCTGTCAATATTTATCTTTTTTGTTTGTTTGTTCTCGTGATTCAGAAGATTTTGCGGATTAGCAAAAGAAACAGGATTTCTAGACACAGAAAACGACGTGCTGTTTTTGCTACGCTAGCAAGACGTCGTCAAATTGTAAGTTAAAGATGAAGATGATGCTAGGTCTTTATCAGAGACGGACAGAGTACACAGCTTTATTAGGCTACTTGAGTAAAAGTACAGATACCCCTTGCTAAATTTTACTCAAGTACAAGTAAAAAGTACTACAGTCAGATGTCTACTTAAGTAAAAGTACCGTAGGCTACTTGTTTTTAAAAGTACTTGAGTATCAAGAGTAAGAGTACATTTTCTTAATATTGCATTACTACTGCCACAGTGCTTACATTTATGTACAGAAACGTCCTACATGGAGTTATGAAGATGTTATGTTATGGATGAAGAATGTTATGTTATGGATGCCTCAAAATTGTACTTAAGTACTATAATGCTCAAGTAAATGTACTCTGTTACTGTCCGGCTCTGGTCTTTATATTTATATATTTACAACAGACACACAATTGATGTATTCTGTGAACAGTAAACCCTCAGTCAGACTGCGCCCCCTCCTGGGGAAACTTACACATTACACACTCTACTGTCAGTTAGCTTTTAGACACTTATTTCATTTCACCGTGTTATCAGTGTGTAATATTTTTATTTACAGTGTCAACAACCTTCTCATTACTGATCACTGAACCGTGAAGTTCCTGTCTTGGCCTTGTACTTCAATGGCCAAAGTGACCTGCGACCAGACTTCCGCCTCTCCAGAACCACAGTAGCCCATCTGGTTGGCATCCTCCGCCCTCCATTTGACCATGGCTGGGGCCATGACCTAGAGGTTCTTGTGTTCCTGTTTTGGTTAGCAAGGGCAACACCTTACTGGGTCGTCTCAAGAGCGTTTGGCATCCCACGTTCCACAGTTAATGACATCGTCCACAGGGTTGCAACCAAAATCATCAAGCTCAAAAACAGGCCTCACGAGCTTGATATAATTGGTGCTGGCTTTGCACATCTGGCTGGATCTGCAGCATTCGCCAAGGTTGTGGGCAGCATCGACGGCTGTCACATCCGAGTCAAGCCCCCAAGCAAAGATGCTCAGTGCTATTACAACCGCTAATTGTTTCATTCTGTCCAGATGCAAGCGGTGTGTGACCACCAGTGTGAGTTCCTGGACATATTTGTTGGCTACCCAGGCTCAGTCCACGATTCAAGAGTTTTGAAAAACAGCCTCTGTATGAGCGTTCACCTTACCCACCTGAAGGCTATTGTATTATGGGGGATGGTGGATACCCGTGTATGTCACAGCCCATCAGTGGGGAGCCAGTGGGGAGTGCAGTTGCTGCAAGATTTAACCGGCACCATGCAAAGGCCCGTTCTGTGGTTGAACGGGCCTTTGGCATAATGAAGACCAGGTGGCGGTCCATATTTTTCAAGGCTCTAGAGGTGCACCTACTTTTGCAGTGAAGGTGATCGCCTGTTGTGCCATTCTGCTCAACTTCTGCCTGAGAGACGGAGACATGCTGGAGCCTGTGGAAGAAGCACTGGGGCCAGAAGACGGAGATGGTCAGCTTCAGCAGTGCTTCTGCTCTTTCAGCTCCAACAGCTATTCCTCCAGCTCTTCAGGACCATGACTACAATTTAGGATAGGATTTGGTTAAAGGTTTATTCCATGTAAATAGTTGCCAATAGGGTTAAATTATTAAATGTATAGCCTGTTATTAATCAGTTATATAGTCTGTAACTAATCAATCAATATATAGTTGGGTACTAACCACTTATTAATATAATATATAATATATAGTCTGGAACTAATCAATTATTAAACACATAGCCTGTAATTATAAATTATTGTTCACCATTGAAAAGTTACATCAAATTTTGTTTTGTAGATCTTTTTGCTATTTATACATTGTTTATTCTTTACATCTTTTACATCTTACATGCCTTTCCTAACTGAGCATGCAACACAACTTCTCGTCCAGGCCCTGGTCATTTCTAGGCTTGATTACTGCAATGCCCTTCTGGCTGGACTTCCATCACGTGCAACAAAACCTCTACAAATGATCCAGAATGCTCCTGCTCGTCTTGTCTTCAACGAGCCCAAAAGGGCCCACGTCACTCCTCTGTTCATCTCTCTGCACTGCCTACCACTCGCTGCTCGCATCAAGTTCAAGGCATTGACACTTGCTTACAGATTGACCACAGGTTCAGCTCCCTCCTACTTTCACTCACTCCTACGAGTCTACATCTCTACCAGAAGCCTACGATCGGTCAATGAGCGGCGGCTCGTGGTACCTTCACAGTGAGCCACAAAATCACTCTCCAGAACTTTCTCATTCACGGTTCCATGCTGGTGGAATGATCTCCCCACCGTCATCCGGAATGCAGAATCCCTGACAGCATTCAAAAGACAACTGAAAACTCATCTCTTCCGGGAGCACTTAACATAAAAAAACAAACAAAACAAAAAACCTTTCCTTTTCCTTTAAATCCTCGCTTGCCTGGCTTATGCTACTCCGAGCTATGTCGGAACTTTGTATTTTGAGCACTTCTTGCGTTGTTTTTGCCTCTTCACGATGACTCGCTTGGTTTAGTCCTCAGTTGTAAGTCGCTTTGGATAAAAGCGTATGCTAAATGACTAAATGTAAATGTAAATCTTCTCCCACTATTTTTTCCAGAAGAGTTAGCAAGCTCTCCTCTCTGGCCTCGTCTCGTCTGGCCCTCTCTTCTTCCCTCGCCTCTGCCCTCTCAAGCAGCTCCAGAACAGGATCACGCCGGCCCTGGCTCCTCTACCCCTGACACACTCCCTGGCTCTGCCTGAGTCTCTGGCTCAGATAGCACTGAATCAGGGGATGCTGATGTGGACATGGAAGGGTTCTCTCCCCAGGCTAAGCAATGAGGCATGGAGGCTGTATAGATGGCCTACCACCTATGCCTCATCCATGAGAGAGAACCACTTCCATGTTCCAGCAGTGGCCTCCCCTGATTCAGTGCCACTCCCTGTTGGTGGACTCCTGAGCTCCTGCACACATTGCAATATAATATTGGTAGCCTACAACTAGTGTTTGTTAAACACAAAACGAAGTACTCACATTTACTAATCTTTTCATTATCTAGGACTTAGAGTGGTTAAATACAATAATCCAAACCTTGTACATATTTTTTAAGTTCTCCCACTTCTTGGCAGCTCGGGCAGGAGTCAAAACGCCTACAAGGCCCATCTCCTTCAACACAGCTCTACAGTGTGTGCAGAATTATTAGGCACGTTGATTTTCTGATCATATTTTATTCCCAGGCACATTTTGGCAATTCCAAACCACACTCATCTTAAAACTACTATTAATGTTGTATTTAATCATTTATTTATTTATTCCCAAAATGTGCCTGGGAATAAAATATGTTCAGAAAATTAACGTGCCTAATAATTATGCACACACTATACAAAACGAAATATGCATTTTGACAAACATCAAACAAATCTGTCAGTATTATTAACTGTGATGGCAATGTAGTCAAATAATAAAAGGTATAATTTCACGTATATGAATACTCAAAATACTCCTTCGCAAGAATTTGACCCAACTCACTCCCATCCAGCTGCCGAGGCAAAACGCTTCCCTGAGAAGAGGTGGTCCTTCTCTCTCCTCAGGCGAATAAATGTGGCCACATCATCGTCGGTCCCTGACGAGATCAAAATAAATTGACAATCCATTCTTGCTTTTATTTGTGTTCAACTTCAGTGAAATTTAGCCTCCTACAAATAAAAAACTTGCGGCACATGTATGTTAGTTTAGCGGCGTGACACATTTGTTAATAACGTTACTGTACAGTAGAGGGCTAATGTTAGCAAGCTGGGTCGTTAGGCATGATTTGTGCCGTAATGGGTCAATACGTGCTTACAAACAATTTAAAGTCTGAAACAAGTCTAAAAAAAGGGCATTCTGGGATACATTGAGTGGACTATATAGGGTATAATAATCATCACTATACATTCGGACAGCACTACAAAATGGCGAGTTCACTATATAGTGAGTAGTGGGAGATTTCGGACATAGCCAGTGTTCACTTCACTCCACTCCACTTCACTTCACTTTACTCCACAACGATAAACAATTATAGTTTAAGTTCGCGCAGAATATTCGCCTTTTTAAATAATGCATGAAAACCTGCTGAGAAACGAGGAGCGTGAACTAAAATGATCAGCCCACGCGCATGCTCGGGAAGCTCATGAATATTCATGCAGGCTCCGCCCACGGCCTCTCCAGATGCACAACTCCATATTTCAAGTAGATCAGTGGTGCAAAAGAGAGTGCGCAAAACGTGAGTATATTTGTGAGAAAATATACTAAGGCCCAATCCCAATTCTACCCCTTTCCCCTTCGTCTTTGCAGTGGCAAGGCGTAGGGGTGAAAATATTCCTCTAAGAAATGGGACACCACTACTACACCGTACACGTCATTATACGTCGTACCGCCTACGTCACAGGAGATGCGCCGATGTTTATCACAAACTTCCAAGATGCCGTCGACAGCTGCAGTCATCTCAGTTGCGTGGGTTACAGCTATTTTTTTGCATTTGTCTTGTGAAGTTCGCAGAAAACAACGGAGACGACGATATCTTCGACGCCTAAGTTTGCTGGTGGATCAGTTTATGGTAACGTTATATATGATGGCTGCAAAATGGACTATTTGGACTTGAGGAAACGTTGCTCGCTGTCAGACTGGTTGATCTGATCATGTTGCAAAAAGCATGAAACTGTAAGCACTGTTCGTTTATATGTGTTCACATATAACCACAAGAAAACAAGGTGTTCATAGCAGATGTACGGTAAAATATAAGTCAATTCCCTTCCGCAATTACATTCACCAGTTATCAGACATGTAAATATGTTGCAGGACTGTCGTTAGCAAACTATAGCGATTTTAGCGATTTTTTTACAAAGCTTTCTTTGAAGAAACTGAACGTAAATATGAACACAAGATTGAATGTAACATAAAGAAAATCATTGTTTGTTGTTAAAATACTTATTAAAGCCAAAAATGTGTACATTTATGGGTCTTGTTTTTGCTTGGGCCGTCACTTTGCGTCTGTAGCCGGTGAATGCAGTGACGCTTCTCATACCCCTTCGTTTGAAGTGTGGTCCCGAAAAATCTTCGTTTGAAAGGCTATCTGGCCCTTCCCCTGAGCCCTCCCCCTCCAACCAAAAGAGAATTGGGACAGCCCTACCCCTTCACGTGCACGTGCAAAACAGAGGGGAAGGGGTAAGTGAAGGGGTAAGGGGTAGAATTGGGATTGGCCCTAAGTGTGCAACTCTCACTGGATGAATTCACATATTGATTTCCGGATGGGCAAAATTTCTCAGTGACTTCACATGTTAATGCGGGTGTAAATGCGGCACCATATTCACTGCAGCAATGTAGCAAACATTAGTGGTGGGCAAATCGAGGCTTCGAAACAACCCAACACCCGTCTCCATGGTGACCCCTAGTGGCCAGAACAGTGTAAACGCAACTAAACCTGGGTCAAACATGCATGAAAACACCTTTTAAAATCTATTGCAATTTTTTTACTGAAAGTAAAATCTTTCAAATGCAATTATCTAATCATCTAATAAGATTGTGTAAACATGTTCTTTTATCAATTGTTTGGGTTTGTTTTGTTTGTCCTATGAATGACTCAACTCAGCTCAACTCAATCTCGTAAAAATATTTTTTTCCCTCAGTGTCCTCAGTGTCCTCCGTGTCCTCCGTGTCCTCCGTGTCCTCCGTGTCCTCAGTGTCCTCCGTGTCCTCCGTGTCCTCCGTGTCCTCAGTGTCCTCAGTGTCCTCCGTGCCCTCCGTGTCCTCCGTGTCCTCAGTGTCCTCAGTGTCCTCAGTGTCCTCAGTGTCCTCCGTGTCCTCAGTGTCCTCCGTGTCCTCCGTGTCCTCCGTGTCCTCAGTGTCCTCCGTGTCCTCAGTGTCCTCAGTGTCCTCCGTGTCCTCCGTGTCCTCAGTGTCCTCAGTGTCCTCAGTGTCCTCAGTGTCCTCCGTGTCCTCCGTGTCCTCAGTGTCCTCAGTGTCCTCCGTGTCCTCCGTGTCCTCAGTGTCCTCAGTGTCCTCCGTGTCCTCCGTGTCCTCCGTGTCCTCAGTGTCCTCCGTGTCCTCCGTGTCCTCAGTGTCCTCAGTGTCCTCCGTGTCCTCCGTGTCCTCCGTGTCCTCAGTGTCCTCCGTGTCCTCCGTGTCCTCAGTGTCCTCAGTGTCCTCCGTGTCCTCAGTGTCCTCAGCAGGCCCGGACTGGCCATCGGGAGCACCGGGACAATTCCCGGTGGCCTGGCGACTAATTTGGCCTGCTGCCAGCCAGCGTTTTTTATTTTTTATATTGTTACCTTTACCTTCTGATCATTTTCAAATTCGTCATTCGATTAAAATATAATTAATAATAATAATAAATAAATAAAATCATGAATCTTTTTTGGCAAGTCTTGACTGGCAAGGGTACGTACGATTCGACTTTACGCCTCAGCCAAACGGTTAAACAGAACATGCGAGCAGCACCCGATGATGGAGAGAAAACGGCCAGGTGGAGCAGAGAGGGAAAGGACAAAGAAAAAGAAAACACTTCAAGAAGAAGCAGCAAAATGTTGCAAAATTATTGGCCTGTTCAGGGCTTCGAGTGCAGGTCAGTTTAATCTGTAAATACTGTACTTTTTCGTCGTTAACTTTATGGCGTGTAATACGCACGCACCCCCATTCCCCCCTCCCCCTAATCCTACCCAAAGGATTTTCAGTGCGTAGCCCAGATCTGGTCTTCACTCCTGCTCCTGGAGAGCCACTGTCCTGCAGAGTTTAGTTCCAACGTGCTTCACCACACCTGCCTTTGAATACTCAAGCGATTCTGAAGTGCTTGATGAGCTGATTCAGGTGTGTTTGATTAGGGTTGGAACTAAACTTTTGCAGGACAGTGGCTCTCCAGGAGCAGGAGTGAAGACCTCTGGCATAGCATATGCACGCCAAACCCATTTTTGGCGTATAAATGCCACGAGAAATAACATTCGTGGTATTGATACGCACTTTCATGAGACTGCGTTGGTTTTGTTACTGAATGATTCAGCGTTTTGAACGAATCTTTTGTATGAATGGCTCCCTAATTAAGACGGTCACTTGCCGCCACCTATTGGCGGGTTTAGTTAAATGTTTAAGTATTGAATTTTTTTTATATTTTATTTGTATATTCAAACATTTATTTAAAACATCAATCTCATAACATTATTTATTGCAGTTGTAATTGCAGTGCACATTATTTAATTTGATGGGTAACAGCCCTATAATGTCTTATTATTATAACTGAATTTATTGATCAAATGCAAGAATTTGACATGAAAGATGATGCATAGGCTACATTTGCTTTACTTCTAGGTTGGCTGTTTTTAATGTTATGGTCATACTGTGAAATAAATGTAATTTGGGGGGGGGGGGGGGGGGGTTGACAGGGTTGTAGTGTTTCTAAAAAATGTTTGGGTACATAGGATGGCCTGGATGGGTGTAGGATTTCCCGGCCTGAAATTGTGTCCCAGTCCGGCCCTGGTCCTCAGTGTCCTCAGTGTCCTCCGTGTCCTCCGTGTCCTCCGTGTCCTCCGTGTCCTCCGTGTCCTCAGTGTCCTCAGTGTCCTCAGTGTCCTCGTGTCCTCCTTCGTCCCAGTGTCCTCCGTGTCCTCCGTGTCCTCCCGTGTCTCCATGTCCTCCGTGTCCTCGTGTCATCCATGTCTCCGTGTCTCATCCTCAGTGTCATCCGTGTCTTCAGTGTCCTCAGTGTCCTCAGTGTCATCCGTGTCTTCAGTGTCCTCAGTGTCCTCAGTGTCATCCGTGTCATTCAGTGTCTTCGTGTCCCGTGTCCTCCGTGTCCATCCGTGTCCTCCGTGTCTCGTGTCCTCGTGTCCTCCGTGTCCTCCGTGTCCTCCGTGTCCTCCGTGTCCTCAGTGTCCTCCGGTCCTCGTGTCCTCAGTGTCTCCTCATGTGTCCTCAGTGTCCTCGTCCGCGTGAGAAAATGGATGTGTGGTGTGAGAGTTGGCAGCCCCACAGCGCTGCCCTAAACCCCGCCCCTAACACGCCTTTCTGGGTCAAACGTCATACAACCCAAGCCATTTAAGCGGGTATTATGAATGTATTTATTTTTTAAGTTAGGAAGATAGCATGTATATTAACTCACCGGCCGTAGCTGCTATAGTGTCCCGATTGTCTCGCAAGTCGCCACTAACAGAGGGACGGTGACCCAGCACAACGATGGTGACCCAGCACACTGACGGTGACCCAGCACACCGATGGTCACCCAGCACACTGACGGTGACCCAGAAACACCGATGGTGACCCAGCACACCGATGGTGACCCAGCACACTGACGGTGACCCAGCACACTGACTGTGACCCAGCACACCGATGGTGATGGTGACCCAGCACACCGATGGTGACCCAGCACACTGACGGTGATCCAGCACACCGATGGTGACCCAGCACACCGATGGTGACCCAGCACACTGTGACCAGGCACACCGATGGTGACCCAGCACACACGGTGACCCAGCACACCGATGGTGACCCAGCACACTGACGGTGATCCAGCACACCGATGGTGACCCAGCACACCGATGGTGACCCAGCACACCGATGGTGACCAGCACACTGTGACCCAGCACACCGATGGTGACCCAGCACACCGATGGTGACCCAGGACACGGTGACCAAGCACACCAGAGCCAGAGCGCCTGACATCAAAATGTGCTGGCAAATTTAAAAATTTAAAAGTGCTGGCTAATGCTAATCGTAAATTTTCTAAGATTGTTATTCACGTCGGCACTAATGATGTTCGACTTCGCCAGTCGGAGATCACGAAAATTAATATTAAAGAGGTGTTTGAACTCGCAAGTACGATGTCAGGCACTGTAATCTGCTCTGGCCCCCTTCCTGTTCGAAGGAGTGATGAGATAGTTAGTAGATTGTGTTCACTCAATGGCTGGTTGTCTAAGTGGTGTCCGCAAAAAAATATAGAATTCATAGACAATTGGAAAAGTTTTTGGGGCAGACCTGACCTGTTGAAAAGAGATGGTATTCATCCCACCTGGGATGGTGCTGCTCTTCTCTCTAGTAATTTGGCTCATAGTCTTAGAGATAAAACATGACAATCTGGGGCTCAGGTCAGGAAGCAGACAAACTGGCTAAACCAACCATCTGCTAGCGGCCTCGCATCACCAAGGTCAGATAAATCTCATCACATAGAGACTCTTTCACCTAGATATCATCATATAATTGGAATCTGTTTTGGGAGCGACCTAGACTCTTCCGTCCTGATGGTCTGCACCCCAGCAGAGTCGGAGCGGCTGTTCTGTCGGACAACATCTCCAAGACGCTACACACCATCTGACTAGTAAGTCAAAGTCCAAATCATAGTCTTTGCTGTCCCAACTTAATTGATATAAGTACCAATGTAGAACATTATATAGAAACTGTGTCTATTCCTCGCTTAGTGAAGCCAAACAACAAATCTACTGTAAGATCTAGCAAGAATATTATTGTAATTAAACCAGAAAATCTAAATATCAGTGAACAAAAACAATTTCTAAAGCTAGGTCTTCTAAACATTAGATCGCTTACACCTAAGGCGGTTATTGTAAATGAAATGGTCACAGATAATAATTTCGATGTTCTGTGCCTTACTGAAACCTGGCTTAAACCAAATGATTATTTCGGTCTAAATGAGTCTACTCCACCAGGATACTGTTATAAGCATGAGCCCCGTCTGATCGGTCGTGGCGGCGGTGTTGCAACAATCTATAGAGATATTCTTAATGTTACTCAGAAAACTTGTCATAGGTTTAATTCGTTTGAAGTACTTGTGCTAAATGTTACGCTCTTAGATGTAAGAAAGAAATCCTTATTATCTCTAGCCTTGGCTACCGTATATAGACCTCCAGGGCCATATGCTGATTTCCTAAAAGATTTTGCAGACTTTCTCTCAGACCTATTGGTCAATGTCGACAAAGCAATAATTATTGGCGACTTTAACATACACGTAGATAATACAAATGATGCGTAAGGGACTGCGTTTACAGATCTATTAAACTCTATTGGGGTGAAGCAAAACGTCAGTGGTCCCACTCATCGTCTAAATCATACACTAGATTTAATTATATCATATGGAACCGATCCAACCGATATAGATATTATACCGCAAAGTGACGATCTCACTGATCATTACATGGTAACATGCATAATACGCACTGCTGAAATTTGTCATGTTGCACCACGTTATAGACCCGGCAGAACAATCCTTCCAAACACTATAGAAAGATTCTCAAATAGCTTACCTGATCTATCTCAGCTGCTCAGTAAACCCAAACAAACAGATGAACTAGAGGAAATGACTAGCAGTATGAGCAACATTTTCTCTAGTACACTAGATATTGTTGCACCAATTAGATTAAAAAAGGTTAGAGAGAAAACTAAAACACCATAGTGCTACGCATGCTATCAAGAGAGAAACTCGTAACTTAGAGCGTAAATGGAAACGAACTAATTTAGAGGTCTTCAGAATCGCGTGGAAAGACAGTATGTCACGTTATAAAAGGGCTCTAAAATCAGCCAGGGCTGAGCATATCCGCAAACTAATTGAAAATAACCAAAATAATCCAAGGTTTTTATTTAACACCGTGGCCAGACTAACAAATAATCAGACATCTCCAGAGCAAAATATTCCGTTACAATATAGTAGTAATGATTTTATGAATTACTTCAATGAGAAAATAGAAAGCATCCGAAACACTATTGTAAATGTACAATCCTCTATGGTGTCTTATGACTCGGCCTCAATTATGGCCCCTCTAGAACAACTACACCGCTTTACAACTATAGGACAGGAAGACCTAAATAAACTTATCATTGCATCTAAACCAACAACATGTTTATTAGATCCAATACCCACTAAACTACTTAAAGAAGTGTTACCTGTAGTGGAAGAGCCTCTTCTCAATATTATTAACTCGTCTTTATTTTTAGGTCACGTTCCAAAAATATTCAAGCTGGCAGTAATAAAACCTCTCATTAAGAAACCGCAATTAGATCCAAATAACCTAGCAAATTACAGACCCATCTCAAATCTTCCATTTATGTCTAAAATACTAGAAAATATTGTGTCCGCTCAATTGTGCTCTTTCTTGCAAGAAAATGATATCTATGAAAAATTTCAGTCGGGATTCAGACCGCATCATAGCACAGAAACTGCGCTAGTTAAAATTACAAATGATTTACTCTTAGCCTCTGACCAAGGCTGTATCTCAATACTAGTTCTACTTGATCTTAGTGCTGCGTTCGACACTATAGATCATAAAATACTCTTAGATCGACTACAAAACTACACTGGTGTTCAGGGACAGGCATTAAGCTGGTTTAGATCGTACTTATCAGACCGTTACCATTTCGTCTGTTTAAATGGGGAAAAATCAAAGATAACATCAGTAGACTATGGAGTGCCGCAAGGATCTGTCCTAGGCCCTCTGCTATTCTCAATATATATGCTGCCACTTGGTAATATTATAAGAAAACATGGAATTAATTTTCACTGTTATGCTGATGACACTCAATTATATATCTCATCACGACCAGATGAAAACACTAACTTATCTAACTTGACAGAGTGTCTAAAAGATATAAAATGCTGGATGACGTGTAATTTCCTGCTATTAAATTCAGATAAAACGGAGGTATTACTTATTGGTCTAAAAAACTACCCACAAAATCCCTTACAATACAACTTTAATTTAGAAGGATGTCCTGTTACTCTATCCACTACAGTAAAAGACCTGGGTGTTATACTAGACCGCAACTTGACTTTCGAAAATCATATTTCATATGTTACAAGAACAGCCTTTTTCCACCTTAGAAACATTGCTAAGCTACGTAACATGCTATCTGTTTCAGATGCAGAAAAGTTAGTTCATGCATTCATGACCTCGAGACTAGATTACTGTAATGCTTTATTAGCTGGTTGTCCTGCATCCTCAATAAACAAGCTACAGTTAGTGCAAAATGCAGCCGCTAGAGTTCTTACTAGATCAAGAAAATATGATCATATAACACCAATTTTATCATCTCTACACTGGTTACCTATTAAGTTCCGTATCAATTACGAAGTATTACTATTGACTTATAAAGCTCTAAATGGTTTAGCTCCTGTGTATTTAACAGACCTTCTATCGCCCTACAATCCATCGCGCTCTTTAAGATCACAAAATTCGAGGCTTCTGGTCGTTCCTAGGATATCTAAGTCTACTAAAGGAGAGAGGGCGTTCTCACATTTTTCTCCTAAACTCTGGAATAGCCTTCCTGATATTGTTCGAGACTCAGACTCGCTGTCCCAGTTTAAAACTAGATTAAAGACGCATCTCTTTAACCAAGCATTCACTTAATGCTTACCTTTTATACTACTTCTGAATCAGTTCGAATGCATTAATATTATGAACATCAGCTATGCTAATTATTTCCCATCTGTCTTTCTGCTGTTATCTCGGGACGCTAGTCCCAAGGTAAATAGCGTTCGTCAGCTCCAGTTTGTATCCAGCCTCTCACGGAGACTTCAGATGCCCCAACACCTGTGATGAGACGACTAAACGCCTGTGGAGAGACGACTCGACGCCTGTATTTTTCTTTGTACATTTCTGAAATGCACTTTCTGTAAAGCTGCTTTGAGACAATGTGTATTGTGAAAAGCGCTATACAAATAAACTTGAATTGAATTGAATTGAATATAGAAACTGTGTCTGTTCCCCGAATTTGAAAATCCAAAAAACGTCCAAACCTTTCTAAGGTTAAAAATTTAATTGATGTTCAACAAATAAAAAAAAATATAATACAGATAAGCAAATGATAAAGCTTGGGTTGCTGAATATTCGATCCCTTACTTCAAAAGCGCTCATAGTTAATGATATGATTTCAGATTATAACCTAGATGTGCTGTGTTTGACAGAAACCTGGCTAAAACCAAACGATTACATTACTTTAAATGAGTCCACTCCACAAGATTATTGTTATAAACATGAGCCTCGTCCGAAAGGCAACGGGGGAGGTGTTACTGTAATTTATAGTAATATTTTCAAAACCAGTAAGAAATCTAGTTTTAAATATACTTCTTTTGAAGTGTTGGTGCTTAATGTAAATATATATAGTGTAAACAATAAATCACGTTTGAGAATTTTGCTGGCTACTGTATACAGGCCACCAGGGCACCATAAAGATTTTATAAAAGAATTTGCTGACCTTCTATCAGAATTAATATTGACTGCAGATAAAGTCCTAATTGTTGGTGATTTTAATATACATGTAGATAATGAAAAATATGCATTGGGATTGGCATTTAAAGACATTGTAAACTCAATTGGAGTGAGACAACACGTGTCAGGACCTACTCATTGTCGTAATCATACTCTAGATCTAATATTATCACATGGAATAGATGTTGATGCCGTTGAAATTCTGCAGCAGAGCGACGACATCTCAGATCATTTTCTAGTCTCGTGTAAATTACATTTAGCCAAGGCTGCAAAGCCGACTCCGTGTTATAAATATGTTAGACCTATCACTTCTGCCACTAAAGATTGCTTTATCAATAATCTTCCTAATCAGTTTCATCATCTCAGCATCCTGGATAGCTTAGAAGAACTTGATATTGCAACAGAAACT
The DNA here is from genome assembly GCA_036326025.1 of Chrosomus eos. Lineage (NCBI taxonomy): Eukaryota > Metazoa > Chordata > Actinopteri > Cypriniformes > Leuciscidae > Chrosomus > Chrosomus eos. The sequence goes on from CM070818.1 coordinate 64,636,426, forward strand.
TTTAACTCTCTTTTCCAGCACTTTAGACACAGTAGCTCCGTCGCGCTTAAAGAAGATTAAAGAAAATAGTCCAACGCCGTGGTACAAAGAGCACACCCGGGCCCTTAAGAGAGCAGCCAGAAAAATGGAGCGCAACTGGAAGAAAACAAAACTAGAGGTATTTCGGATTGCGTGGAAGGAGAGCTCGATTGCTTACAGAGAGGCTTTAAAAGATGCTAGATCTGATTATTTTTCAACCCTATTAGAAGAAAATAAACATAATCCTAGGTATTTATTTGAAACCAGGGTCGGCGCCAGGACATACGGAAGGAGGGGGCCTCGATGCGTCACTGGGAGGGCCTACTTTTAATGATTTTTTTTTTAAAGATTTAAAGGCCCGCGGGGGGGGGGGGGGGGGGGGGGGGTTGTTTCATAGGCGTAATTTGCGGGATTTTCTCAGGATCGATATATTGTCCCCCACCACTTTTTGAAACATGGCACGGATGCACCAAATACAAATACATAAAACATCTCCAGTTAACTAGCAGAGCATTAATTTAGTTCGCTATTAAATAAGAGATCTAGCGCTAAAATGTTTTGTTTTTGAACTCAAGCTGCGCGCTGGTTGCCGCTGCTATCAGTGTATGGATACAGTTTCTCTTGTGGCTCGCGCAGTCTTCACTCGGACACGCTCTTCAATCTATCGCAGTAACGGAGACTTTATTCATTCGGTGAGATCACAATATAAAATGGACACAAACGTGTCCCTGCTTGATAAAAACTGTAACCAATGATGAACATATTCGGTTTTTGATGAGAAAGAAAAAAAACTATACTGAGGGCGGATTAGAACCCGTAACTTCTGACATGCTTGGCAAATAATCTACCACTAGACCACTGAAGAACTCAAAGCAAAATCAGCGGATCGATGGATATATTTACGGGTTGCAAAGCTGATTTAATCATGGTAAAACAAAATTCATTTACAAATAGTTATATGTAGTTATAGTTAAAATATAAAAAATATATACTTAAGTTAATTACAATATGTATAAAAGGGCACAGTGGTAGCGTGTCTGTTGCCGAGTCTCAGCGGCTGAAATCGCGTTCCGAGGTTCCGAGGCAGGGTGGTGCGCTGACCAGAGGTGAGGGGGCACAGTGACCCAGGTGGCCGGGCCAGGCCCCCTGGGGCCCCCTCATGGCGCCGACCCTGTTTGAAACAGTGGCTAAACTAACAAAAAATAAAGCTTCAAGCTCAGATGTTTCCAAGAAACACAGCAGTAATGACTTTATGAACTTCTTCACTTATAAGATCGATAATATCAGGGACAAAATTATAAATATGCAAACGTCTACTACAGTATCGCATCAGACAGTGCAGTGTAGTCTCCATGATGAAAAACTTGATTCATTTGTTGCTATAGGAGAGGAAGAATTTTGCAAACTCGTTAAATCATCTAAATCAACAACATGTATGTTAGACCCTATTCCGACTAAACTACTGAAAGAGATGCTTCCAGAGGTCATAGATCCTCTTCTCAATATCATTAATTCATCTTTGTCTCTAAGATACGTACCAAAAAGCTTTAAGCTGGCTATTATTAAACCGCTTGTTAAAAAAACGCAACTTGATCATACAGAATTAGTCAATTACAGGCCGATCTCGAATCTACCTTTTCTGTCAAAGATACTAGAAAAAGCAGTATCCTCACAACTGTGTTCCTTTTTAGAAAGAAATAATATCTGCAAGGATTTTCAGTCCGGATTTAGACCGTATCATAGTACTGAGACTGCTCTCATTAGAGTCACAAATGATTTGCTCTTATCATCCGATCATGGTTGTATCTCTCTATTAGTGTTACTCGATCTTAGTGCGGCATTTGATACTATCGACCACAACATTCTTTTAAATAGACTAGAAAACTATGTTGGCATTAGTGGAATTGCACTAGCATGGTTTAAATCAGGTGTGCCCAACCCTGCTCCTGGCGATCGACTGTCCTGCACAGTTCATCTCCAACCCTAATCAAACACACCTGAAGGTCTTCAATTAAGGTCTTAACAACCAATTAAGGTATTCAGGAGTACTTGAAAATTAAAGGCAGGTGTGTTTGATCAGGGTTAGAGATAAACTGTGCAGGACAGTCGATCGCCAGGAGCAGGGTTGGGCACACCTGGTTTAAATCATACTTATCTGACCGTTTTCAGTTTGTAGCAGTAAGTGAAGAGATGTCTTATCGATCACAAGTTCAGTATGGCGTACCACAAGGCTCAGTTCTAGGACCGCTGCTGTTCACTCTGTACATGCTACCATTAGGAGATATCATTAGGAAACATGGAATTAGCTTTCACTGTTATGCTGATGATACTCAGCTGTATATTTCTTCAAAACCTAACGAAACTTACCAATTCACAAAATTAACGGAATGCATAGCTGATATAAAAAATTGGATGACCAGTAATTTCCTATTACTAAATTCTGAAAAAACAGAGATTCTAATTATTGGACAAAAAACGTCCTCACCTAATAACCTAGAATACTGTATAACACTTACAGTTTTTCTCATTTGCTAAGGCTCGCTAAATGAAACTGGGATCCGCTTGATCTTCATCATCGTATTATTAGCACAGCAGAAGTCTTCTCTTGCAAATGCTTTAACACTTTTTCATTTGTTTCACACATTTTTCACACCCTTTTTCAAAACAGTTACCACAGATCTCATTGAAAGACCCTAAACTCTATTGGATTCACTGTGTTGAACAAAAGGAAAACATCTATAAACAGCAGATAGAAAGTACTTGCATAATTATAAATCTTTATCCATCTGTGTGAAACTCATTTGCACAACTCTTCAATCAGCAATCAGTCCTCATCCATCTATAAAAGATGCCACCTCTATGTTGCTATTTGCAAGCATGGATCAAAGAGGCCATAGGCACGGAAGTAGAGGAAGAGGCCATGGCAGAACGGCCAGAGGAAGGGAGGAGGAGGAGAAGAGGAGGAAGAGGAGTAAGAGGCCATGGCAGAGGGGCCAGAGGAAGAGGAGGAAGAGGAGTAAGAGGCCATGGCAGAGGGGCCAGAGGAAGAGGAGGAAGAGGAGTAAGAGGCCATGGCAGAGGGGCCAGAGGAAGAGGAGTTTGAGGAAGAGGACTAAGAGGAGTAAGAGGCCATGGCAGAAGGGCCAGAGGAAGAGGAGGAGGAGGAAGAGGAGTTTGAGGAAGAGGAGCAAGAGGAGTAAGAGGCCATGGCAGAGGGGCCAGAGGAAGATGAGTTTGTATGCGTGGTGGAGGAGCTGCAGCAGCAAGAGGACGAAATCGAGCCGAAGTTTCAAATGATATTTGAAAACATGACATTTTCAAATGAAAAACAATTATTGACCATGTCATCAATCATAGCTTGTCCTTTAGAGAGGCTGGACAAAGGGTCCAGCCCATTCTGAGTCGGAGCACTGTGGCATCTATTGTCAGGCTTTTTCAGAATGAACAGGTAATTCACAGTGTTACTGTAATGTATACCGCTATTTCAGATTTACCGTATTGCCCTGTTAGCAGAACAAACTGTGTATACAGTAATGCAGATCTTTTATCAATCCCATTTATGTGACTGTCATACAGTAATGTAAATTTTGACATGATTTTTGCTTTTACTTTATAGAATATATATATATATATATATATATATATATATATATATATATATATATATATATATATATATATATATATATATATATATATATATATATATATATATATATATATAATTTTTTTTAAGGTATTTCCACCCATAAGTTTCATTTGGTAGCTTTTCTTTTCCAGTATCCATTTGAGTTTGTAAAGTATAATTTCATATTGATGGCTGTATTTTGTATTTTGTTGTCCATTGTGTAATGATTGATTGAAAGAATAAATTAATTTGACCACAAGTTGTGTTGTTTGATGGAAATATTTGCTTATGTTACATGTTTTTAATGTTTTGTGAGTGTTAGAGCATTTTGCTAACAAAATTAGTCATTTTGGCCATTGAGCTTTAGTTTTATCCTATGTGTTAACTGTTTTGAAAATATGATGTCAGAGTGGGCAAATGTGTTTAAGCAATCGAGAAAAACTGTAATGGCTGCTCTGTTAAGTCTTCGTCGTCAGTTAGGAACCTGGGTGTGCTCTTTGATACCAATCTTTCATTTGCTCTCACGGACAAATGCGGAACAATTAGTTCATGCGTTCATGACCTCAAGGCTAGATTATTGTAATGCTCTACTGGGTGTTTGGCCTGCACGCTTAATAAAAAAACTACAGCTAGTTCAAAACGCAGCCGCTAGAATTCTTACCAGAACCAGGAAGTATGACCATATTAGCTCGGTTCTGTCAACACTGCATTGGCTGCCTATTAAACATCGTATAAATTTTAAAATATTGCTGATTACTTACAAAGCACTAAATGGTTTAGCTCCCCAGTACTTGAGCGAGCTCTTAACGCATTATAGTCCTGCACGTCTATTGCGATCTCAAAATTCTGGCCAGTTGATAATACCTAGAATATCAAAATCGACTGCTGGCGGTAGATCCTTTTCCTACTTAGCACCAAAACTCTGGAACAATCTTCCTACCATTGTCCGGGAAGCAGACACAGTCTGTCAGTTTAAAACTAGACTAAAAACACATCTCTTTGACCTAGCATTCACATAATACATTATAGACTTCGATAATTAATTTTTAGGCTGCATAGATTAGGCCAGCCGGAACCGGGAACACTTCCCTCAAATCCTGATGTACTCGTTACATCATAAGAAGAATGGCATCTACGCTAATTTAGTGTCTTTGTTTATCCCGAGGTTTTCCTGCAGCCTGCCGGATCCAGGCCGGATCCGGATCCCGATGACAACGCAGTGCTGAAGTGCCAACTAGCCTCTCCCTATGGAGGATCCGTATTCCACTCTACAGATAAAGCGCTATGAAATTACGGTTTCGCGTCCCTACGCCGAATTGATAAAATAAAATTCTGCGTCAAAATTTATAGGCAAGACAAGTAGTTTGTTTAGGCATGGTTTGTAGCGAATTACGAACCTGCGCACACATATATTCAAACGCACATAACTATAGAATCAATTCTTAATGCGCATGTAAACGCCATCAGTGTTTATCACAGGTTCGCGTTTAAAGTCTATTTAGAGAGAACGGCGTCGTCATAGCGGCCCCTAATTTAATAACAAATGATCATTTCGACGGAAGTGAATCAATCAAAATTAACTTTAGCTGGAAACAACATATTCAAGAATCGCTATAAAACCAAACCATTCTTTGTTACCTTAAATTATATGTTTGTCTCTGTAAAGCTGCTTTGAAACAATCTACATTGTTAAAAGCTCTATATAAATGAGGATGACTTGACTTGACTTGACACCATCCATCAAGTCGAACCTGGAAAGTTCCTCTTCTCTGAGCTCCACTTTGTCCATTGTGTTTTTATCTCCTTGTACAATACTGCGCATGCAACTTTTTTATTTTTCCTGAACTTGAAGCGTTGCTTGCTGAATGCTTAAAGCTTGTTCAGCATCGATGTATTTTATAACGTCCTCGTTTCTTCACAAGCCGTCAAATTGACGTTGTACCCTTTCTCCTGCCCAGATGCTCTGAAGAGCTTTGGTATCTTCGACAGACCAGTACAGGCCATTCTCCATTTCCAGCAGAGATTATTTTGCACGATTTAAAAAAGTGAAATGTGCATCTGCTTCAGACCATAACTTTCCCTAACCCTCACACACACACACACTCACTCACACAAACACACACTCTCACACTCACACAGTCTCACACTCACACACGCTCACACTCACACACACACACACACACACACACAACACACACACACACACACACACACACACACACACACACACACACACACACACACACACACACACACACACCACACACACACACACACACACACACACACACACACACACACACTCACACTCACACACTCACACACACACACACACACACACACCACTCACACACACACACACACACACACACACACACACACACACACACACACACACACACTCACACACACACACACACACACACACACACACACACTCACACACACACACACACACTCTCACACTTACACATACACACACACACATACACACAAACACACTCTCACACACTCACTCTCTCACACACACACACACACACACACACACACACACACACACACACACACACACACACACACACACACACACACACACACACACACACACACACACACACACACACACACTCACACAAACACACTCTCACACTCACACATACACACACACACACACACACACACACACACACACACACAAACACACTCTCACACTCACACACACACACACACACACACACACACACACACACACACACACACACACACACACACACACACACACACACACACACACACTCACACACAGCATGAGTATGATATGATATCGGGAGATACAGTATGAAGTGGGTCATACATGATTTTGACTCATTCACCTATACGTTGTGTTTTGTATAAAGCCTTTCTTTAAAGTGAATTTCATTTTTGTATAAATTGTGCCTTAATTAAAAAATGAATCAACCAATTGCCTGGATTTACAGTTTTTCTCGATTGTTTACACAAATTTTCTGAAAGAATGCCTCATATTCTCAGAACTCTACACACAAATCCAAAAACACACACACAATGGGCAAAACCCCTCAATTCTCCTGCAAAATGAAACTTTACATTCAAAACAATGTTATTTCTTCTCAAAATGGTATTTTGCTTTCAAATGACACACACAAACCATCATATGACTAGACTTTTATAAGAACCAGTTGAACACTGATGTGCTCAATGTAAAACACTGTGATGAATGGAAAACACTTCTTCTCCATTCATCATAATGACTCAGGCCTTTTTTGTTCAGTGTTACACTTACTACAGACAGTACATACATAAGTGTGTTGTAAAATATTTGAGAATATTGTTTTTATACCCAGAACACACAAATACACGGCAACAAATATATTTTGTTTTTCCCACAAAAACAATGGGAGATAGATCGCACATTTCGTACATCCCAACCAACACAAAGTTGCACATACAGTGGTCTACATACAAAACAACAGAAAAATGGACTGTATGCAGTTACAGTAAAAAAATAAAAATAAATAACTATGCTGCATCTTCTGCTTCGGTCTTTTATGCTAAAGCTCTGATTGCTAATTGTAAAACTGTGTTACGTGTGTTTGCCCATGTGACGAGTCAGTGTGCAGATCTGAATGGCAGTGTGTTCCTTGTGAAAACAAGAGATTTTGTGCATGAAAATTGTGCCAAATGCAGAGAATTGTGAGTAGTGTTTTGAAAAACGTGTGTTTTAGAACAGCAATTTGAGGGTAAAGCAGGAATTGTGCTTGTAGTTTAGCAGAATTGGTTCAGGGAGTTGGTGAATGAGTTACATGTTGTGGTCATTGTGTCTCAAGTACCAGAATTTGTGTGTAAACAATTGAGAAAAACTGTAATAAATAAGCAAATATAGCAGACAATATAATCATGACATGCGGCGCCGGCGCGGTCACTTGCAGTGCTCGTGAACTTCAGCATCTCATCATAAATTAACCGAAATATGCCTCAGACATGAGAAATATAGAAAGCTTGCAACTAAATTTTTTAACGAAACTTCCAAACGAAAAGAAATAGGCTACTCTCTGATTATGTTGCACACACACATATTATGTCGAAATAATGAGATATTATGTTGAAATAACATTATAAATAATAAATATTTAAATATTTTTGATTGAATGCTGAATGTTGTGCTTATTCAATTTAGTAAAAATAAAACTTTAGTTGTGATAATTAAAATGATTGAATATTAAATATTAAAGTTTTGCTCATTTAATAATAGTATTATATATATGCTATATAACTCCCCCTGTCAGTGACCTATCCCCCCCCCCCCCCCCCCCCCCCCCACTCAGCACGTTAAAATCTTATAGAGTAGCCTAATATAATTCATTAAATCCTTGAACTTCACTGTCTCAAGTTATGTGGGGGAAAGCCTAGTTAATAACTTCTGTTTCTTTTATCCTAATTAATTCAACCTAAAAATGACCTCTGCACTGGACTAAATATATGTATAATATATGACTTTTTTTTAAAAAAAATCTTTTTTTTATTGAATTCTAATAATAACAAAACAGTTTACAAGAGAAAATATAACCATACATGTCAGGGGTAGAGAAGAAATGAAAAGAAAAAAAAATCAATTACATCAATCATTGTCAATCATTACATCAATCTCTTCAAAGTTAACAGGAGTCATAACTTTACTTTGCAGGTAATTACTAGTTCTTTCCAAAACACCTGGTCTTTCTTGGGACATTCCCAAAATAAATGCTTAATAGTCTCAGGGGTAGTTTTACAAAAAGCACAAATATCTTCAATGTTCACTTGAAAACGTTGTATCACAAGTGATTTAACTGGGTAAATTCGATGGAAAATTTTATATGAAACCTCTTTTACTTTGTTTGTAATGCAATACTTGTGAGGTGTCATCCAAACTTTACTCCATTCAATATGTTTCTTAAATAAAGAATTCCAGTGAATAGTAACAGCAAGTATACATTTAGATTGAAGAAGGGACCGCAAAAAAATATAATTACATCCAGAACTTGTGAAATCCTTACCCTGCAATTTAATACAAGTAAATTCTTCTACTGTTGTTTGTAGAGAACAATTATTATGACCTTCCAATAATCTCAGAATTTCCTTGGGTATTGCATGTAAAACCAAAGAATATTGGACAGGATCAACTGAATATATTATATATATGAACAAACTCATTATAATTGTATAAGACACCATCATTTTTATCAACTGTTTAACCCAAATAATTCCCTTTACGAACCAATTTTCAAAAAATTGATTTGTTTCTAATCCTTATACATCTGTTGTTCCAAATGGTACATTTATGAGGGGAAAAATTATGACTGTACATTAGAGTCCATGAAAGTAAAGCTTGTTTGTGGAAACTTGCAAGTTTAACGGGTGTTTTGTTAACCTCATAATCACATTTTAGTATAAATTCTATACCACCTACTTTTTAAAAGATATAATTAGGTACTTTGTTTATTTTTTTAAATCATTTTGAAGCCATTTTATTTTAAATATCATATTAGAGGTCTTAAAATCCAAAACATTCAACCCTCCATTAACTTTTAATCTACACATATTTTCTTTTTTAATATAATGTGATTTGTTCTTCCAAATAAATTTCAAGAGTTTAGTGTCTATACTTTTAATTAGTGAGGGGGGGGGGGGGGTTTACTTGTCAATTTTACAGAACTATTAATCTTATTATATAGGGTTCTACTTACTTTTTGAAATTTGTTCCTAAAACGGAAAAATGTAAGAGTTTTAAAAATAAAGTCATGTTCAATTGTATCAAAGGCCTTATAAAAGTCGACAAACAAAATAAAACTATTTTCATAAAAAATTTCGTTATAATCTATAAGATCTAATACAAGTCTAATATTATTACAAATATGTCTACCTTTTATAAAACCCCTCATCAATGATAAGTTCTAATCCTAACTTTAGCCTTTCAGCAAATATGGAAGCAATAATTTTACTATCATTATTTATTAATGTGATAGGTCGCCAATTATCTAGAGATGATAGGTCTTTATCAGGCTTTGGAATTAATGATATTAGACCTTGTGTCATGGAGGGTGGCAAAGCTTCCTGATCAATAGACTCTTTAAAGACCATTAACAGAAATTCGGTTAGATCATCTTGAAATGTTTTAAAAAACTCAGCAGTTAAGCCATCATTACCCGGGGACTTGTTTAATTTAAGTTTTTTTATAGCTGTTTTTATCTCTAAAATGGATACTTCGTTATCACAAAGAGCTTTAAAATCTTCATCAATACAAGTTATGTTTTGTTTAAGGGGCTTTAAAAAATCCTCTATTTTGTCTGCAGAACATGCACTGCTGGAATATAATTTACCATAAAAATCAGATACATATTTTGAAATAATAGTAGAGTCCTGTGTTTCATGGCCATTAATATTAAGCTTTCTAATGGATGTATATTCTCCATTCCTTTTCTCCAAATTATAAAACTATCTGGAATTAGTTTCTCCTTCCTCCAACCAACGTCTTCGTGATCTAACAGATGAACCTTTTGCCTTGATTATATATAATTTGATAATTTATCTAACTCAGCCTGCAAATTTGTTAACAAATTAGAGTTCCCATCACTGTCATTATTAGTAATGTTACAAATAGCTTTAATAATTTCCTCTTCATTTAATCTATTAGATTAGGCAACTTCTTTGCCTTTATTAATTGCACTAATTCTAATCTGAAACTTCATGAGCTCCCAATTTTTACAGTATAAATTCGTTCGTTTAGCTTCATTCCAATATGTTTGTATTATTTTCTATATTTCATGATGAAAACTTTTCTAATAACAATTTCTAATAATCTATTATTAAACTTCCAATAAGTCTTAGAACTTTTATGTGCTGTTTCGTTATTCATTTTAATGAGAAGATAAATAATTTTGTGATCAGACAATATTGATGGTTCAATTGATACTCTGTTTGTATTTTGTTCTAATGAATGAGAAATGAACCAAAAACCGATTCTTGACTGTTTAGATTTATCCCCATTACTCCATGTGTACACTTTCAAATGTGGGTATTTAGATCTCCATATATCAATTGACCCTTCGCGTGGAGCTTGATTGACAGGTGTTCTAACCAATCATACTTCGCCATCCGCCATTTTGTCCGAAAAAGCAGCCAGTAGAGTTAGTAGATACATGGGAGGATTTGAACTTGAAAAACTGAATATACTGACGCCTTTCCGCGGTTAAAACAACATTCCTACTTATGTTCGTTCATGTTTATTTGATGCTATAAATGAATATTAGGCTCAAGATGGCCGCGGCGTGAGTGAACGTGTGTCAAGCTCTACTCAAGCATGCTTATTGTAATCATAGTAGCTTTGTAAGATCTCTTCTCTTTTTTTTTTTTTTTTTTTGACTGCTTTTCAAAACATTGGCGTTAAAGTTTTGCATATAGCCAGGCGTTTTCTGCTGTTTGGATTACACAATTGGCGCAATGGAGGACTCGCATATTTCACTTCAAACTTTGTGGAACGCTATTCAGCAGAGTAAGACTGATATGCTGACTCATTTCGATGTAAAAATGGACGTCATTCATAGCAGATTGACAAGATGCGATTGAGTCGGGACATCGTGACACAGGCCGGCGCCGAAAACGCACCACGTGGGACTGGAGAAAGGACGGAGTAGGAAATGATGGAGGTAGAGGGCGTGGGTGTGAGTGGAAACAAGCGAAAGAAAAAGAGCTCATTGGAAATATCAGATGTTTACTCTGAGGTAAAAGATAGGGAAAAGGGAAAAGAGTTTAGTGTGTTTATCTCACTGGTGCAGGAGGGAGCGACTTTTGATGAATGGAGTCCAATACAACTTTCGAAAGCCATACATAAGGAAATTGGGGATGTAAATAGTGTGAAAAATTTGAGGAATGGATCATTATTGGTCAAGTGTAAAGATGAGGTTCAACAAAAGAAGGCAGTCAGGGCAAATGCATTAAATGGGCAGAAAATAAAAGGGGTGAAAGATCAAAGAAGAATTAGAGGAGTATTAACAGGAATCCCTGAGAAGGAATCAATGGAAGGGTTGTGTACAAATATAAAAAATGTAAAGGTGAGTGAGGCAAAAAGATTAAAAACAAAAAGAGATGGTGTAGTATGTGATAGTCTCTCAGTACTGCTTACATTTGAAGAAGAAAGACTTCCAGAGAAAGTTTTTATAGGGTACATGAGCTATGATGTACGGATGTACATACCACCCCCTTTGAGGTGTTTTAACTGCCAAAGATATGGGCACGTGGCAGCAGCATGTAAAGGGAAAATAAGATGCAGTAAATGTGGAGGTGAACACAAATATGATGAATGTGAGGAAGGGGCAAGGAAAAAATGTTGCAATTGTGGTGGAGAGCATAGTGCTGCATATGGTGGGTGTGAAGTGTACAAGCGAATGCAAGAAGTGCAGAAGGTTAAAGTGATTCAGGAAATCACGTATGCTGAAGCAGCAAGGAGAGTACCAAAGATACCACAAAATGCAGTGAAAAACAGTAAAGACAATGACAGATGTGAAAAGTGTGACAGGATTCAGGAAGAAACATTGATAGTGAGCAAAATAGGCTTTGTGCTCTTCATGGCAGAAATCATTAACTGCACAGCCCAGACAACTAGCAGGACTGAAAGGATTAAGATTATAGTAAGAACTGCTGAGAAGTATTTGGATGTAAAAGGGTTACAGTGGGAAAAGATTAGAGAAACCCTTGAGGAAACTCAACAATCACAGTCATGGGGTGGATCCTCTTAATGGTGTTGATAATACTCCAATGGAATGCCAGGAGTTGAATTGCGAATGGTCAGGAGTTTAAGAAATATGTGGAAGATGTTAAGGAGAAGCCCAATATTATTTGTGTTCAAGAGACGTGGTTAATTCCTAGACTAGATTTTATCATAAAAGGGTATAATGCAGTGAGAAGGGATAGAGAGAATGGGAAAGGTGGAGGGATTATGACTTTTATACAGAAAGGGTTGCAGTACAAGGAAATAAAGAAAGGAGAGGAATTGGAATATGTCACTGTGGAAGTGTGGGTAAAAGAGGGTAATATTAAAATTATAAATTTTTACAACCCATGTAATCAGCTAAAAAGCAGTCAGTTTGAGGAAATTTGGAAAGATTTGGAGGGTAGAGTTATTTGGTGTGGAGATTTTAATGCACATAACACTTTATGGGGTGATAAAGATGACATAAATGGGAATGTGTTGGAAGAATTTATAGAAGAGAAAGATCTAGTATGTCATAATGATGGAACTTGTACAAGGATAGATGTATCTAGGGGAAAAGAGTCAGCAATAGACTTAACCTTTGGCACGAGAAATGTGGCGGACAAATGTGAATGGGAGGTGTTAAGAGGAAACACAGTGGGTAGTGATCACTATCCTATAAAGGTACACATAGGTGTGGAGATAGAGAAAGAGAAAGAAGTGAAAGTAGAGAAGTGGTTTGTAGAGAGAGCTGACTGGGATAAGTATGAAGAGCTAAGTGAGGAATGGCTATCATGTGTTGATGGTAGTAAAAGTATTGAGGTATTAACTAGAGAAATTAGGTCAAGCATAATAGCAGCAGCAGATGTCACTATTCCAAAATCAAAACGCTTGAATAAAATAGTGCCATGGTGGTCAAGAGAGTGTAAGGAAGCTGTTAAAGAAAGAAACAAGGCATTTAGATTACTTAAGAGGACACACAATTTCCAGCATTTGATAGAATACAAGAGAGCGCAAGCAATGGTAAGGCAAAATGTAAGGAAAGCAAAAAGGGAGTACTGGAGGAAGTTTTGTGATTCTTTAGGTCGAACTACTCCAATAGAGAAGGTTTGGGGGATGATTAGGAAAATGAAAGGAAATGGTAGGGAATATGGTTATCCAGTGATAATTAATGGAGATGACAGTATAACCTCTAGTAGGGAGAAAGCAGAAGTTATAGGAAAAACACTAGCCAAAGTACACAGTTCAGAAAACCTTAGTTATGAAGAAAAAAAAGGGAGAGAAGAAACAGTGTCTAAATATCAAAGAGTGTTTGTGAATGGAAATAGTGGGAATGAGATTGATAGTTTAAATGAGAAGTTCACAAAAGGAGAATTGAATAGAGCACTGAAGAAGTTAGGAAAGTCAGCTCCAGGAAAAGACGCTATATGCTACTCAATGTTAGAGAATCTGAGTGATAGTGGTAAGGATGTCCTTTTGAAGTTGTACAATAAGATATGGATGGAGGGAATTATCCCTAAAGAGTGGAAGGAGTCTATCATTGTACCAATTAAGAAGCCGGGGAAAGACCCTCATAGTCCAAGCAGTTATAGACCTATAGCATTGACATCGCAGATGGGTAAGACAATGGAGAAAATGATAAATGATAGGCTGATGTATTGGGTAGAGTCAAAAGGATGGTTGCAATGTTACCAGAGTGGTTTCAGAAGGGGTAGGGGTACTATGGACCCAGTGGTATGCCTGGAGGAAGCCATAAGAAAGGCTCAAGTGAACAAAGAGACTGTAGTGGCAGTGTTTTTTGACATAGAGAAAGCATATGACATGATGTGGTCAGAAGGACTATTAATTAAATTAAATCAGATTGGAGTTAGGGGACGGATGTATCAGTGGGTCAGAGATTTCCTATCTGAAAGAACATTGAGAGTTAAAATTGATGGGGAATTAAGTGAGAGTTTTAGAGTAGAAAATGGAACCCCTCAAGGAAGCATCGTGAGTCCTTTATTATTTGTAATTATGATAGACCAGATATTTAAAGACTTGCGTGGATTAGATGGAGTAGCGTTATTTGCGGATGACGGTGCAATGTGGAAGAAGGGAAGGAATATTGCGTTTATTGTACATAAGATGCAAGATGCTGTGAATGAAGTTCAGCAATGGGGAGTGAAATGGGGGTTTAGAATCTCAATAGAAAAGACAAAGGTTCTTTACAAGGAAAAAAATTAGCAGAGAGTTAAAAATAATGGTGTTAGATAAAGAGCTTGAGAGGGTTGAGATCTTTAAATATCTGGGAGTCTGGTTTGATAAGAGGTTGACGTGGGCATGTCACATCCAAAAGATGGTAGAAAAATGTAAAAGGATACTAAATGTTATGAGGTGTTTATGTGGGATAGAGTGGGGTGCTACAAGGTCAGCATTAAAAACCATCTATACAGGTCTAATGAGATCAGTGTTTGACTACGGCTGTATAGCATATGGATCTGCCTCCAAGACAAGCTTAAACAAACTTGATGGTATGCAAAATCAAGCAATGAGGATAATTAGTGGTGCAATAAAAACTTCTCCAGTAGCTGCTCTTCAAGTAGAGGTGGGTGAGATGCCACTGCATTTGAGGAGGGACCAGCTAGCACTGGTATACTGGGCAAATATCAGGGGGCATAAGGAGAACCATATGTCTCAGACAGTATTAAGGGAATGTCAGGAAAAAGAAAGTATGAAAATCAAAAGTTATGGGTGGGTTATAAAAGATAAGGTGAATAATATGGGAATTGGTTCTCTGAACATCAGCCCAACAGTGGCATATCCAGTAGTGCCTCCTTGGATGTTAGAAGAATTGAAGGTTGATTTAGGACTATTGGAGGAAAGGAAGAAAGATGGAGTGGATAAGTATGGGGTAAGAAACTATATAACAGGAAAATACAAAGAGTGTGTAAAGGTTTTTACAGATGCATCTAAAAACAATGAGAAGAGAGTAGGGGTAGCTTATGTAATTCCTGAGGTGGGAATAGCAGAGGCAAAAAGGATAAATGATGACCTAGCAGTGTATACTGCTGAACTGGTTGCCATATGGTTAGCACTCTTGTGGCTAGAGTCTAACAATTGTCTGCAGGCAGTAATTGCCTCTGATTCAAGTTCAGCAATGTTCAGTATTCAGAACTATCGGTCTGATTCAAGGGAAGATATTTTAATCGAAATTTTACAGCTAGCAAATGGAATACATGCATCAGGAAGGAGGGTGACATTCTTATGGGTACCAGCCCATATAGGAGTGGAAGGGAACGAACTGGCCGATGAGCATGCAAAGAGAGCAACAAATAAAAGTAATATAGATATAGATGTAAAGTACAGTAAATCAGAGATAAAAAGTATAGTTAAGGATAAAACTATTAAAAAGTGGCAACATATCTGGGATAATGGGTGCTCAGGAAGACATCTATATAGGATACAAGGGAAAGTGGGAAAAGAAACACACATAACCAGATCAAGACAGGAAGAAATTGTGCTGACTAGGATGAGGTTGGGTCATACAAAGTTGAATAGTACAATGTTTTTAATAAAAAAGCATGGAGATGGAAATTGTGAGTATTGCCAGAGTAATATACCTGAAACAGTAGAGCATGTAATAATGTACTGCCATAAATATAATGAGGCAAGGCAAAGGCTTGTTAATGAGTTGAAAGGAAAGAAAATGTCTTTAGAAACCAAAACACTATTGAACCCAAGTTCAAGGGAGAATTTTGATATATTACTTTCTTTTTTGAAAAGTACAGGCCTTTTAAAAAGGATATAAGATTTTTTTATTTATTTATTTATTTATTTATTATTATTATCAATATTAGATTAATTGCTGGCATATTTTGTTATAGCCAGTAACTCCAGTGCCTTACTCCAGTCCTGTGGTGGCGGTAATGCACGAGAAATAGTTGCTAACCGCCAAATAAAAATAATAATAATAAGAAGAAGAAGCAGATTGACAAGTATTCAGAATTCATTAAGCACTCTGTGAGATCAAGTTAATTTGTTAGAGCAACGTGTTGGAGCGAATGAGGACAACGTGCAAGTATGTGTCGTTCGGATGCAACAACTGGAGAAAGACAACTCCTACCTGCTGGACAAAGTTGACGATTTGGAGAATCGCAGTCGACGTTCTAATCTCCGCTTTGTTGGAGTTCAAGAGTCATCGGAAGGCAGTGATATTGTTGGCTTTATGTCCCGGTTGATTCCGCAGCTTTTGGGACAAGATAATTTTTCCATTCCTCTGATCATTGAGTGGGCTCATCGCTCTCCGACAGTTCGTCAAAGCGATAGAGCCAGACCTAGACCTATTATGATCAAGCTCCTTAATTTCCAGGACAAGGTGAAAATTCTTCGCATTGCGAGGGAGAAGAAGCAGCTCGAGTACAACGGGACACGCGTATATATCTATCCGGATTTCAGCGCTGACCTGATGAAGAGGCGCAGGAGCTTTGATCCTGTTAAACGAAAGCTACGCGAACTTAAAGCTACACTGTGTGATATTTAGCACCATCTATTGGTGAAAAGGTATATGACCATCCAGAGAATATTATTTTCTGTTCCTCTCAATTCCGATTTCGTTTTAACTCCTACGGTGGCCAATGTAGTCCAGTCTCAAGCAATCCCCCTCTTCACATTCGACACAGTGCCATCGAGTGTTAAAAACGCGAAAGGCAAAGCTTGAATTGTCCCTCTTTGGCTAATGTACTTTCAAGATGGAGGGGCAACATGGCGACCGACATAGGAACCCCTCACCCGTATGTATTTTTAATTGCATATTATACGCTCACGAGATTATTTTATTACTTGAACGAAGTAAATATACATTAAAGAGCACATATATTGTTGAAAGAAGTAAGTGTTTTTAGCAAAGAATAAACTAAAAAAGTTACACAGTGTAGCTTTAATGTGAAATACTATCTTCGATATCCTTGCACGTTGTGTGTTTTTGTTGATGGCAAACAGCAGCGTTTTAGCTGCCACAAAGATGCTGAAGCTGCCTACCTGTCACCTTAGATTTCACCAGGATAACAATGACTGTCTGAGGTGAGGCTTGATTTTGAGTTTGTTAGTAGCATAATTATATTTATTGTGTTGAGGTAGTTTTGTGATGTAAAATACTACTTTGGAGCGTTGGATTTTGTATTAACTCCCACATTGCTACTGTTGGGCATATCGCCTATATTTTCCTTTATTTTCTTTTTTTCTTCTTCTATGCTTCTATTTTATATTTGTAATAAGTTACGTTTTTTTTTTTCGTTTTTTATTAACATTATTATTGCTGTTTGAGTTGAGTTTATGAGACGGTTTTTGACATATAGTTTGGTTTACTCACTGGGATGCCCTGGAACATGGTTTCTGGGGCAGCTGGGTTATTCTTGAAGGGTGTCCTGTTTTTATGTGTTTTGTTTGTAAATGTCCTGTCTGTTTGTCTTGTTGTGATCAGTTTATTTGATAGTTTTTGCACCCTTGTAATGAATTTTTTGGTTCAGTTATTTGTGTCCTTATATTTGACCAGTGACTTTTTTTAAGATGGATCAGGTTAAGGGATTAAAAATCATTCACTTGAATATTAGAAGTCTGGTGTGTAAAATTGATTTAGGCTACTTCGTGCATGGGTTGATTTAAATAAGCCTGATGTTATCACTCTTTCGGAAACATGGCTCAATAGCAATGTTTCAGATATCGAAATTAACTTAGCCAATTATGTTGTTTATAGATTGGATAGGTGCTCCAGGGGTGGAGGTGTGGCTATATATGTTTCTATAGGTCTTGTTTCTGAATTAATTATACCCTCGGTTGATCCTTTATATTTTGAATCTATTTTTGTTAAGGTGATTTTCCATTTAAATAAATGTATAATTATCGGTAGCATATACAGACCACCCTCCTCACCAGTGGAGTCCTTTAACTGCCTGATATCCACTATTAATTCAGTTTTTGGTAAAAATGAGTTAATTTTATTAGGCGATTTCAATAAGAATTGGTTGGATACATCATGTAATAAAGAGAAAAATATATTTAATAATTTAAATCTTACCCAATTAATTACTGAGCCTACTAGAATTACTTCTCGCACACAATCTCTTCTTGATTGGATACTTGTTTCACACCCAAATAGATTTTTAAGGTCAGGTGTGATGCCTGATTGTTTTAGTGATCATTCGATTGTATTTTGTGTGTGGAAAATTAAAGTACCTAAATTGCCTCCAAAATTAATTAAAATCAGACAATATAAAAAATTGAATTTAGATTTATTTGTTAATGATCTGATTTCTATTAATTGGAATAGATATGATTTGATTCCAAATGTTCAAGATGCTTGGGATTTTTTTTATACTGAGTTTATAAAAGTTGTAGACAAGCATGCACCTTGGAAAATTGTTAGAGTTAAGGGCAGTCATCTTCCTTGGATTAATTCAGAACTTATTAGTCTCTTTAGGCAAAGGGACAAAGCATGGACAAAATTTCGTCAGACAAGAAGTAATGTTGATTGGGAAGTTTATAGGCATTTGAGAAATTCAAGCAAGACAAAAACTCGAAATGCAAAGTCTAATTACTATAAAGAATGTCTTTCTCTCCATTATAAAAATCCTAAACAATTCTGGAATAAAATTAAAAACATTAATACATCAAATAAACATTTAGTTAATCAAATTAGAGTTGATAATAATACTATCCACCTTTTTCCTGGTTAGCGAATTTACCCATGATTCATAGCGGGTTTGAACCGGAATCCGGTTGTCCTTTTCCGGTTCTAAGCTTTATGAAGATTGCGCCGCTTGCTCAGAACGCCGCAGTGATGTGCTAGAAAATATGTGAAATAAATAAGTAGGGCTGCCCCTGCCCGTGCACGACTGAAGTTGGGTTGGATGTTATGTATACTATATGGGAGAGAATACTAAACCATAATGAGCGTTTTCGTAATATTGCCTATTCTGCATCACAACGCACGCATAAGCTTGCCACAATAAAAAAAACGGCAAAAGTAATGATTATGCATTAAACATTTGAATTGTTTATTAATAACTAGTGTTTTCTGTAAGTATCGACTGCAAAGATAAATTTGATGATGCTGACTCGCCATCTTCGCAGTAGTGAACACGCCTAGAGAGAAATGCACACTTCAAACGAATTAAAGCAGAGAGCAGCCCATTTCTGCTCGTTTTTAATTATTTTGTTTAAAAGTACACATTTCAAGCTTTCTATATACTTCTCATGTATGTGAGGCAAGTAGCCTAACTTATACGCTGAGTTTCGTTTATTAATAAGACGCGCTATATTTGTCAGTCATATTTATTATTCTAGGCAATTTGTGGATAAAACATTGATACAAATGAAGATACAATTTTTACTAAACGAATTTCACTTTACAGAAAGGCTTTCTACAAAACAAAACTTAAAGGGTTAGTTCACCCAAAAATGAAAATTCTATCATCGTTTACTTACCCTCAAGTTGTTCCAAACCTCTATGTGTTTATTTGTTCTGCTGAACACAAAGGAAGATATTTGGAAGAAAACAGATCTCATTCCCCATTGACTACCATAGTAGGAAAAAATACCTACTATGGTTGTCAATGGGGAATGAAATCTGTTTTCTTCCAAATATCTTCCTTTGTGTTCAGCAGAACAAATAAACGCATAGAGGTTTGGAACAACTTGAGGGTAAGTAAACGATGATAGAATTTTCATTTTTGGGTGAACTAACCCTTTAATAAGTGGTCAAAATCATGTCTGAGCCATTCCAAATGTTTTCCGATATATTGGGCATTATGGTCATATCTGACTCAACTCATGCGGTTCCCTTTTCATATAATCAACATAGATGAAATAAATAAATAAATAAAAAACATTATATTGTGAAACTGAAATATAAAAAGTATGTTTAGTTTTTTTTTTTACATATATTTATTATATTTATTTAAAAATATGTAGGCTATGTGTGCGTGATGTGATGGAGGGGTGCTATTTTCGAATAATAATTGAATAATACCCAGCGATCTTCGAATATTATTTTTGCTTGAAATGCCCATCCATACTGGTAACGTATTATACCTTTTTCGTTGGATGCTTCAGTTTTAGCGCAGCTAACCAAAAACGTCTACTCTCTGGCACTGAATGTAGCTGATCCGAACCGGACATAGGCATTCTCTCCTTTTAATCTTATGCTCAAAGCACCCAGTTTCTAAAGTTTTTTTTTTTTATCTTCTTTGAATTGTAAAATCAACCAACAGCAGCACATAGATAGAGCCTGAACTCATTCTCTCACTGCTAATACAGTGCAAACCGGAAGTAGGCAACCGGAGTCGTCGTCATGGCGGCGCGCATTGTTTAGAGCAGAATAAGGTGGATACTTCATGACTCCTTATCCATTGCCCAAGAGTTCAACCAGCATTTTTCCTCAGTTCCCTTTATCGAAAAGGAAACTTCGAGATGCGTCGAAACGCTGCGGGAACGCCTTCTGCGTGATTGCGTCTGAAGCATCTATGCCAACTAGTCCAATGGAAAAAGGGAATGAGCGTCACGGGCGGGTGACGTCATGACCAGGAAAGGATAAGAGCACTTCCGCTGCTCGCCGGCATCAGCTTCTGTGCCTCAGCAAGCGATCTGTGTCTAAACTGTCCCCGTCTATTTATTGTTGTCTGTCAATATTGTTGGTATCGAAATGGCGAAACAAATCTACAAACAGTGTGTTCCTCCCTGCCCGCGTTATTTAACGGGTGGGGACACACACGAGCTTTGTGTGATTTGTTTGGGATTTGAGCATGCAGCCTCAGCCTTCGAGGGGGCTGAGTGCCAGCACTGTGAGAAGCTACCGCTTCGCATGCTCAGATCCCGCCTGTCACTCTTTGACAAACAGAGTGGGCAGGCTCGCGATCCTCAGGGATCAGGACCCGCGTCTGCCGAGGCAACGCGGAGAATGCATTCCTGGGGATCGCAATTGGATCTTTCGGAGGGGATCGAGACGGGTCCGAGGGCCCTTTCTCCTTCCTTACCCGGGAGATCCAGCTCTCCTCCCCCGGTGTCGGAAGCACGCTTTGCGGTTTCTTCCGCCCGGGGAGAGAGCCCCTTACTACAATGCTCATCTTCTGAGGAAGTTGACGTTGTGAGTATGGACAGTGATAATGCACACACGGGGGAAAGGGAATTACAATTTATTTCCCCAGCGTATGATGAGCTGGTGGATGTCATGTCACGAGCTGTAGAAAGATTAAATGTTGACTGGCCATCTGAAACTAGAAACACTCGCCCCAAAAGCAGATTAGACGAGCGTTTTCTTTCTTCAGCCACATTATCTCCACCGCGAGGGCTTCCTTTTTTTTCCTGATTTGCATGATGAGTTATCTAAATCATGGAAAAAGCCGTTTTCATCTCGTGTTTTTATCCCTCATTCCAATATATATTCTAAAATAAGAGGGTCTAAAGATTACGGTTATAGTTCGATGCCCCAGGTTGAACAAAATCTAGCGAGTTATCTCAAGCCTGGTCCCGCATCTTCTATTAAAGCCCCAGTTTTGCCCACTAGACCATTAAGAAATACATCTAGTTTAGTGGGCAAAGCTTATTCGGCAGCAGGTCAAGCCGGGGCGTGCCTGCACACTATGGCACTGCTTCAGGCTTATCAGGCTGATCTGCTGGGGGACCTGGATAATAGTGAGGGAATTAGTCATGACGATGTTCGAGAACTTCGTAGGGCTACCGATCTTTCTCTCAGGGCTACTAAAGAGACCGCCAGAGCAATTGGGCGGTCTATGGCAGCTTTGGTAGCCACTGAGAGACATTTATGGCTCAATCTATCTGATATTAAAGAGAAAGATCGTACTTTTTTATTAGATGCTCCGCTTGAACCGTCTGGTCTCTTTGGTGACGCAGTTCACGCTGTAGTAGAAAGATTCCAGGATGCTAAAAAGCAGTCGGACACTTTTAAAAAGTTTATCCCTCGCCGTGTCCAGCCCCCTGGGGCTGCTGGGCGTGAGCAGCCCCAGCCATCTAGCTCATCATATCATGTGCAACAGAAAGAGAGTGTTGCGTCTCGTGCTCCTCCACGAAGATACTGGAGACAGACGCAACCCTCTCAACCGAAGTCGCCTAAGCCTAAGCCGGATCTGAGGACCGTTCTTCAGGCGAAGAAAGCTTCGGTTCAAAAAAAAAAAAAAGGTCCTGATGCTTAGGCATCAGACCTGTGAGGACAGCCCCGACCGGGGTGGAGCGGTGTTCACCTCATTATACGGTGCCCGTTCCACTTCGGGGACCTCACGAGACCCTCCTGCCAACCCTGCCACCTCTGGTGCTTCAGGGCGCAGTGGTCTCCAGCGAGTCGCTGGTGCTATGCTGCGGCACAGCATCGGTTTCGCGCCCTCTGAGGGGGGTTTTAGAGCAGTCAGGTCAGGTAGTTCCTGCCGGTATGTTTCAGGCTCCAGATTTGGCTCTCTCAGTAACACCAGAGACCAGCCTCGAGAGGCTGGTTCCCTTAGTAAATTTTCTGGCAGCGTGGAAGCTTCTGCCGAATATTTCTCATTGGGTCCTGCAGATTGTAGAGAAAGGATACAGAATCCAGTTTGGCTCTCGTCCTCCTCGTTACAGCGGGGTGTTACCCACAGTGGTACGTCCCGAGCAGGCTCTGGTAATGGAACAAGAAGTAAGGGCCCTGTTAGCAAAAGAGGCTATAGAACAGGTGTACTCACCCGACCGAGAGTCGGGTTTTTACAGCCGTTATTTCATTGTTCCAAAAAAGGATGGAGGGTTGCGTCCCATTTTAGATCTTCGCCTGTTGAATCGGTCAGTTCAGAAACTCAAGTTCAAGATGCTGACCCTCAAGCAGATCGTGACTCAAATCAGATCCGAGGACTGGTTTGTCACGATAGATCTAAAGGATGCATACTTCCATATCTCCATCCTCCCTCAGCACAGGAAGTTCCTAAGGTTTTCTTTCAGGGGCAAAGAATACCAGTATCGGGTTCTTCCTTTCGGCCTAGCTTTGTCACCCCGCACATTCACGAAATGCATGGATGCAGCTTTAGCCCCTCTCAGGCTTCAGGGCATTCGCATTCTGAATTATATCGACGACTGGCTGATTCTAGCGGAATCAGAGCAATTGGCGGTTCGGCACCGAGGTGTCGTTCTCGCCCATATGCAGATGTTGGGGTTGAGGCTCAATGCCAAGAAGAGTGTTCTTTCTCCAGTACAGAGAACCACTTTCCTTGGTGTGGTATGGGATTCAGTGACGATGAGGGCCAGCCTATCGCCCGTTCGTGTAGCTGCTATCCTGTCAGCCACCAAAGAGCTAAAGCTAGGTCAGTCACGCACAGTAAAACAGTTCGAGAAACTGTTGGGTCTACTGGCAGCAGCGTCCAACGTGATACCTTTTGGCCTGCTGTACATGAGGCCTTTACAGTGGTGGCTCAGGACCAGAGGGTTCTCCCCGAGGGGAAACCCATTCCGTATGATCAAGGTTACGCGGCGATGCCTTCGTGCCTTAGAGATATGGAGGAAACACTGGTTCTTAACCCAGGGCCCGGTGTTGGGAGCTCTTTGCCATCGAGCTACTATCTCGACAGATGCTTCCCTCACCGGCTGGGGAGCGGTAATGGAAGGCCGCTCGGTTCAGGGTCTGTGGAAAAGCCATCATCTTTCGTGGCACATCAATTGCCTGGAGATGATGGCCGTCTTCAATGCGTTGAGACATTTCCTTCCGGACCTAAGAGGCCATCATGTGCTCGTTCGAACAGACAACACATCTGTGGTCTCTTATCTGAACCGCCAGGGGGGTCTGAGGTCGCGTCCGCTTTGCAAACTGGCGCACCAGATCCTCCTGTGGTCCCTGGGAGAAGGTACTCTCCCTGAGGGCAGTGTATATTCCTGGGGACCAGAATATAGGAGCAGATATCCTGTCGAGGCAGGAGCTGAGGCCAGGGGACTGGAGACTCCACCCCGAGGCGGTGGAGAAAATCTGGGAGGCATATGGCAGAGCAGAGGTGGACCTGTTCGCGTCTCACAACACGACGCACTGTCCCCTCTGGTATTCACTTACTCACCCAGCCCCCCTGGGGCTGGATGCCATGGTGCAGACGTGGCCGAGGCTACGTCTGTACGCCTTTCCCCCTGTTGCTCTGCTCCCAGGAGTTCTGGAGCGGGTCCGTCAGTGTGGGATAAGCCTACTGCTAGTAGCACCACGCTGGCCAAGTCGGATCTGGTTTGCGGACCTGATCCTTCTGCTAGACGGGCCTCCATTGGAGATCCCTTTGAGGAGGGACCTTCTGTCTCAGGCCGGGGGCACAATATTTCACCCTCGGCCAGAGATATGGAATCTTTGGGTTTGGCCTCTGAGGGGGCCCAACTTGTAGATAGTGGTCTTTCAGCTGAGGCTGTTGAGACCATCCTAAGCTCCAGAGCTCCAGCTACGAGGAAACTGTATGCGCTTAAATGGAGAGTTTTCTCCTTATGGTGTCACCGACATCAGTGGGATCCGGTTAATTGTTCTGTCAACACAGTAATCGAGTTCCTGCAGGAGCGCTTTGTGTCAGGTCTATGTCCTTCCACACTAAAAGTTTACGTGGCAGCCATTGCGGCTTACCATACCATGGTGGGAGGTATATCTTTGGGTCGAGACCCCCTGATTACACGTTTCCTTCGTGGCACTTTGAGGCTGAGGCCTGCAACTCGCACTAAGGTGCCAGCTTGGGATTTGACTGTAGTTCTAGAAGGCCTGTCTAGGGCTCCATTCGAGCCCTTAGAGTCGGTCTCAGAGAAGTTCCTTACTCTTAAGACCATCTTTCTCCTAGCTATTTCGTCCCTCAAGAGAGTTGGTGACCTTCAGGCTCTTTCGGTCTCCCCCACCTGCCTTGAATTTGCACCGGGGATGGTCAAGGCGTTCCTTTATCCAAAACAGGGATACGTCCCTAAGGTTCCAACCTTGACTCCGAGGCCTATTGTGCTGCAGGCTTTCTGTCCTCCTCCTTTTGCAACTGCGGACCAGGAAAGACTGCACCTGTTGTGTCCAGTGCGAGCATTGGACACATATGTACATCGGACATCCTCAATCAGGAAGTCCGATCAACTATTTATTTGCTTTGGATCACCTAAAAAAGGTCTTCCTGCTTCAAAACAGACAGTCAGTAAGTGGATAGTCGAGGCTATTTCACTTGCTTATGAGTACTCGGGCCAGCCTTGTCCTTTGGTGGTCCGAGCTCATTCGACCAGGAGTATGGCGGCTTCTAAAGCCTTGCTGCATGGGGTTTCTCTCCAAGATGTTTGTGATGCGGCGGGCTGGTCCTCTCTGCTCACATTCGTGAGGTTTTACAGCCTGGACCTGGATGCTGCCCCAGGTTCTCAGGTGCTTAGTGCTTAGCTGAACAGTCTGACACTCAGGTACTTGAATTATGGCGCATTGGGTATTCTCGTTCCCGCAGCGTTTCACGCATCTAGAAGTTCCCTTTTCGATAAAGGGAATTTCTCAGGTTACTATTGTAACCATAGTTCCCTGAGAACAGGGAACGAGACGATGCGTCCCCCTGCCATACTTCTGGCGTCCCTGTGATCGGCTTGCTTCGGCACTGTCGAAGCTAATGCCGGCGAGCAGCGGAAGTGCTCTCATCCTTTCCTGGTCATGACGTCACCCGCCCGTGACGCTCATTCCCTTTTTCCATTGGACTAGTTGGCATAGATGCTTCAGACGCAATCACGCAGAAGGCGTTCCCGCAGCGTTTCGACGCATCGTCTCGTTCCCTGTTCTCAGGGAACTATGGTTACAATAGTAACCTGAGACGTTTGGTCTACTTTAACATCTGCCTCTTATTTGAATACTGATAATTCTAATGTGACTACATCATGTAATAGTTCATTTTCATTTGGGAGGATTGCTCCAATTGATGTTCAGAGTGCAATCGATGAATTAAAAGTGACTAGTGGTGAAGGATTAGATGGAATTGAAAATAGGTATCTTAAATTAACTTCACATATTCTTATGTATCCACTACCTGATTTATTTAATCTTTCTTTGTCCACATGTGAATTGCCGGTGATTTGGAAATGTGCACGCATTACTCCACTTTATAAGGGAGGTGATGTACTTGATATCAATAATTATAGACCAATATATATTATATGTTCTATATCCAAAGTTTTTGAAAAATTAATTTATAAGCAACTTTCAAATTATTTATGTATTAATAATATTCTATCACCATCTCAATCTGGTTTTAGGACTAACCATTCCACAACTACTGCACTACTTAAGTTTACAAATGATGTGTTTTTCAGCTTCAGATAACGGCAAGCTCACAGGTGCTATTTTTCTTGATTTGACTAAAGCTTTTGATTTGGTTGATCATTATTTGCTTTTAGATAAACTTCATGCTATTGGTTTTTCAAAAAAATCTATTTTGTGGTTTAATTCATATCTACATAACAGGAAACAATGTGTTGTCTTAAATGGAAACAAATCAGATTTTTTGATTCAACAAAGTGGTGTGCCTCAAGGTTCAGTTTTAGGACCACTTCTCTTTTCTATTTATGTAAATAATCTACCATTACTTCTTAAAAATTGTCAGGTTCAACTTTATGCGGACGATACTGTCATATATACTTCTAATTCTGACCCTATACAAATTCAATTATCTCTTCAATCGGATTTTAATAGTTTACAAGAGTGGCTTTTGGCTAACAAATTAGTGCTTAATAAAACCAAGTCATATACTATGATCTTTGGTTCTAGACATAAACTTAACTCCAAAACCTGTTCTTGTGCTATATTATGTAAAGACGGTACTCCTCTGCATAGAGTTGATACTATTAAATACCTTGGAGTATGGCTTGACTCTAAACTTTCCTTTAAACCTCACATTAATCATGTCCTACGAAAAGTCAATATTGGAATGAGTATCTTGCATCGATCTCGAAATTGCTTTACTTATAGTGTTCGTAAGAAACTAGTTGCTCAATTAATATTTCCATTGTTTGATTACTGTGATGTGGTTTATCAGACGGCATTAAAATCTGATCTTGTCTTACTTAATTCGGCATATAATAGAATTTGCAGATTTGTTTTAGGATGTTCTTTTTCCACTCACCACTGTACAATGTATGATGCACTTCAGTGGCCACCTTTGAATGTGAGAAGGCAGACGCACTGGCTCCAATTTATATTTAAATGTATTTATTTTGATTATCCTAGTTATCTACAACAATATTTTGTACTCTTTTCCTCAAACTATCAAGTTAGGCATTCTGTCCAGACTTACTTTTTTGTTCCTCGTGTTAAAAAAACAATTGGTAAGAGAGCATTTATGTTTAAAGCCCTATTAGATTGGAATAATTTACCCATACATATTAGATCCATTACTTCACTTCGGTTGTTTAAACAATCTTTATTATTTTATTTTAAAGTAGATTGCACATGCTATCATTGAAACTGGTGTTGTAGTTTTGTGTATTGTTGTTTATATATGTATGTATATGTGTGTATGTGTATATGTATATATATGTGTATGTGTATATGTATATGTATATGTGTGTATTTTATATTGTTGGTGTCTTGTTGTTTGATGTATTAATTGTAATTTTGTTTTTTTGTAATTGTGTTTCATTGTAAGGACCCCCTCGAAAACGAGATGATACATCTCAAGGGGTTAATCCTAATAAATTCTAATAACTAGAAGGAAGAAATGATCGGATCACGAGCAGCTTTAACTGATGCTCTACAGCGATCTGTCACGGCACATTAAAGAGCCACAAAACGGTATTTATTGTTTAAATTTCTTTCAAAAAATGACCACATTTGAAAGCTGAGACTTTGTTTAATATGTTTAATATCAAAAGTAACCGAAAAGTATCCTGGTCTGTCCTGTCTGTCCGCGTGTTGTCAGTCTCCTCTCTGCTCCGCGATGTATTTTTCACTGCGTGAGAACATGGTGAGAGCGTGAGAGCGGCGTAGCTTGTCGGAACATAGCGACAGTAACTAAGGAGGGCGGGTCTTTGCGAAGGGTCAATTAACCCTACAATTTCACAAAATATTGATAGCTCTAAATTATTTGTAGGTGGTTTAATTGGAATAGGAATTCTATCCATCCTAACATCTGGGACAGTATTGAAGTCCCCACCTAGAATAATTTCAATATCATGAAATCTCATTTTCTATTTCAGAGAACAAATCAACATTATATTTTTTTATATTTGAGGCATATACAGTACCTAACAAAAACATTTTACCATCAATAGATACCGTTAGAATTATCCATCTACCTCCATTGTGGACTTTGCTATTAACTATTTTCCCCTTAAATGAACCCTTTAAAATTGCAACCCCTGCTGAGTGATTACTTCCAAAAGAATGCCAGATTTCGCTGCCCCACTGAGACTTCCAAAAACTCACATCTGAAGAACAAGCATGAGTCTCTTGTAAAAAATAAAAATCTACATTGAATCTCTTGCATTACAAAAAAACAGCCTTTCGTTTAGTTAAATCTCGAATACCCCTCACATTGAAAGAACAAAAAGATAAAGACATGAACTTTTAATGAACACAACTACAGAAGAAAGAAACAAAAATTCTTAGAAGCTTAGGTATGTGCAACTCAAAAGGGTGCACATTCCTTATTCGTTTATAACTTTACCTGGGAAATTATTTTGTATTTTATTTTAAAAAAAAAAACATTCTTTTTTTTCCCTCATTCTCCCTCGATCATTCTTATTCACAAATCCTCAACTGAAATATTAGGTCAGAGACCAACAAAACCAAACCTTTATTTGGGGAAAATTTCAACGCCATCATCAAAGGCTCTGCTCCCCACAAAATAAGCTTTGCGAACTTTCTCTCTGGCATCTTTCACCATGGGCCACAGGAGCTTTTGTCTCTCCACATCCAGCGCCGTCAAATCTTCTGTAAACCGTAAACGCTGTGCTTGAAGGAATTCACAGTTATTCGCTCTCTTCCTGAGTAGATCCCGAGTAGACCTGTTCGTGAACTGAATTATCGTCGCTCTTGGGCTTCTTCCCTGTTCTTTCCGACCCAGTCTATGAACAATGTCCACATCAACCTGGCATCTCTCCTTTAACTCTGGAGCAACTGAACAGCAAATTCCATCACCTGATGCTTGAGATTTTCATCCGTTTTCTCGGGAACACCGTGGAGCCTCAGATTCCATCTTCTTCGATATCTTTCTGCTTCATTAACTTTTCGTTCAAGCTCAGCAACTTTCTGCTCGTGCGATTTAGTGAATTCTTTCACCACTTTCATTTCATCTCTCAAGTCTTTAACTTCATTCAACACGAAGTCAATTGACTTTTTCAAGGTTCCAATGCTGAGTGTATTTTCCAGAATCAGATTCTCCAGGTGCCCGGAACTCTCATGAATTTTTTCTGGATAAGAGATTTACAATATTATCTTGCATCTCAAGAAGCGACGGTTCGTCTTTCTTTTTTTGGAACAAGGTTTTTCTGGCGTATCTGGCATTGGTACACGCAGACTATCTTTCACGATGGAGTACGACGAGTGATCTGCCATCTCAATCTCACTGCTTATCCCTTCTTCTTGACTTTTCCTTATCTCCACTGATCGTTTAGTGGCACCATCAGAACTCTTAACTTTACTCGGCTTCATTTTGTGAGAGGAAATCAATGTCCTAGATTTGAGGGGGAATGATTTCAAAATCTATCCTCTATAATAATCTAACTTAAAATACATGCAGCATAAAATTGTGTAAATGAGTTTCTCCCTTCACGGATATTTGGAATAAAACACCCCAAGGCTTTCGCAGCTAAGAAATAACATCCACCATGGCCGCCATCTTGCCGCGCCCTCCTGTATAATATATATGACTGCCGAGTGGCTTCACCCCAAAATGGCGGAAGCGTTGCGCTGCTGCTGGCGCTGGTGTTGCAGTGGAACTATTGGCTTTCACTTCTTGTAATATACGTTCTTTGGTTCAGTGGCATTGTTTACGTTCAGTGCCTCCAAAATGGCCGACTGATGACGTGTAGTGAAAACCCTCTATCGATTAAAGTAACACCAAGTAAATTTTCCTCTTCGGTCGCCCTACTGGTTGGAAACGAAATTGTCCATTGCCGCTGTCGTAAGTAATTTAGCCTACCGTCGCACGCACGCTCGATGTTTACCCAGCGCCGGCTTTAGAATGAGCGATGTCCACAGACAAGGTAGAGTATGTTACATGATTTCATAAAAGGATGATGCATTGCGACATCAGAAACGAAGAAAAACGAAATGACTATTGTAGCGCTTGACGTAAAGCAGTCAAACTTTGTAGTTCTTTTTGTGCACGGGTTCCTACCCGAACCCCGAAGTTACATAGTGCCAGTAAAAGCGATACAGACCACGTCAGGCTATGGCAGACGAGTCATTTAACTTATTTTAAGTCGATGTACCATCACAAGGGTCTTGGAAATATATTATGAAGGTTGAAAAACTACTTAGTGTTACTTTAAGGCAAGGCAAGTTCACTCAAAAAAATGGTTCCCTTTATCGAAAAGGGAACTTCGAGATGCGTCGAAACGCTGCGGGAACGCCTTCTGCGTGAATGCGTCTGAAGCATCTATGCCAACTAGTCCAATGGAAAAAGGGAATGAGCGTCACGGGCGGGTGACGTCATGACCAGGAAAGGATAAGAGCACTTCCGCTGCTCGCCGGCATTTAGCTTCTGTGCCTCAGCAAGCGATCTGTGTCAAACTGTCCCTGTCTATTTATTGTTGTCTGTTGCAATATTGTTGGTATCGTTATGGAACGAAACAAATGTACAAACAGTGTGTTCCTCCCTGCCCGCGTTTATTTAAACGGGTGGGGACACACACAGCTTTGTGTCATTTTGTTTGAGAGTAAGAGCATGCTGAGTGCTAACATTGTGAAAGTGAAACTACCAGATTAGCATGCTCTGCTCTCGCCTGTCACTCTGTATGATAGTGGCAGGCTCGCGATTCTCACGGGATGCAGGACCCGCGTTTGCCGAGGCGGCGCGGAGAATGCATTCCTGGGGATCGCAAAAGGATCTTTTGGAGGGGTGGGAGAACGGTCCGAGGGCCTTTTCTTCTTCCTTGCCCGGAAGATCCAGCTCTATCTCCCCGGTGTTGGAAGCACGCTCTGCGGTTTCTTCCGCTCGGGGAGAGAGAGCCCTTTTTTCCTTCATATTCTTCCTCCGAGGAGGTTTGTGTTGAGAATATTGAAAGTGAAAGCAAGCACACACACTGTTGAATTAGATTCGCCATCTATTTTTCCAGTATATGATGAACTGGTGGAGGTTTTGTCCCGTGCTGTTAGTAAATTAAATATTTAATGGCCAGCTGAGAAAAAGGAACGCTCGTCCTAAGAAACTTGACGAGCGTTTTCTTATGTCTATCACATTATCTCCACCACGAGGCTTCCATTTTTTCCCTGATTTACACACTGAATATTTAAATTATGGAATAAACCGTATTTATCACTACTTTCAGCCCTCGTGTTAAATGTTTATTCAAGATTAGAGGGTTGAAAGATTACGGTTATGATATGATGCCCCAGGCTGAACAGAAATAAAAATAGGAAAATGCTATTTTTTCACCTGGTCCAGTATCATCATTTAAGCCTCTGCTTTGCTCATAAGCCTATACTAAAGAATCTCGCGTTTGCCGAGGCAGCGTGTAGGTTTAATGTTGTAATCAGAATCTAGGTCGGATCTCGCGTTTGCCGAGGCACCGCTTAGATTTCGAGTGTATTTTGCAAAAATAAGATTCTGTGGCTGGGATCTCGCGTTTGCCGAGGCAGCGCGTAGGTTTAAGCAGAACTACTTTGGTTTTATGGGTAAAGCTTATACGGCAGCAGGTCAGCTGGAGAATGTTTATAGAAATCTATATTATAATGCTCCAGGCTTATCAGGCCGATCTGCTGGGGTTCTGGATATAGCGAAATTTGAGCCTTCGGGTCTCTTCGGCGACGCATTCCATGCGGTCGTTGTTAGGTGATAAAAGATATATATATATAAAAATATATATATAATAAGGTTTCTCCCTCGCTGTGTCCAGCCCCCCTGGGGCTGCTGGGCGTGAGCAGCCCCAGCCGTCGAGTTCATCATATTATGTGCACAGAAAGAGAGTGCTGCGTCTCGTGTTCCTCCATGTAGATACTGGAGACAGACGCAACCCTCTCAACCGAAGTCGCCTAAGCCTAAGCCGGATCTGAGGACCGTTCTTCAGGCGAAGAAAGCTTCGGTTCAAAAAAAAAAAAAAAAAAAAAAGGTCCTGATGCTTAGGCATCAGGCCTGTGAGGACAGCCCCGACCGGAGTGGAGCGGTGTTCACCTCATTATACGGTGCCCGTTCCACTTCGGGGTCCTCACGAGACCCTCCTGCCAACCCTGCCACCTCTGGTGCTTCAGGGCGCAGTGGTCTCCAGCGAGTCGCTGGTGCTATGCTGCGGCACAGCATTGGTTTCGCGCCCTCTGAGGGGGGTTTTAGAGCAGTCAGGTCAGGTAGTTCCTGCCGGTATGTTTCAGGCTCCAGATTTGGCTCTCTCAGTAACACCAGAGACCAGCCTCGAGAGGCTGGTTCCCTTAGTAAATTTTCTGGCAGCGTGGAAGCTTCTGCCGAATATTTCTCATTGGGTCCTGCAGATTGTAGAGATAGGATACAGAATCCAGTTTGGCTCTCGTCCTCCTCGTTACAGCGGGGTGCTACCCACAGTGGTGCATCCCGAGCAGGCTCTGGTAATGGAGCAAGAAGTAAGGGCCCTGTTAGCAAAAGAGGCTATAGAACAGGTGTACTCACCCGACCGAGAGTCGGGTTTTTTACAGCCGTTATTTCATTGTTCCAAAAAAGGATGGAGGGTTGCGTCCCATTTTAGATCTTCGCCTGTTGAATCGGTCAGTTCAGAAACTCAAGTTCAAGATGCTGACCCTCAAGCAGATCGTGACTCAAATCAGATCCGAGGACTGGTTTGTCACGATAGATCTAAAGGATGCATACTTCCATATCTCCATCCTCCCTCAGCACAGGAAGTTCCTAGGGTTTTCTTTCGGGGGCAAAGAATACCAATATCGGGTTCTTCCTTTCGGTCTAGCTTTATCACCCCGCACGTTCACGAAATGCGTGGATACAGCTCTAGCCCCCTTGGGCTTCAGGGCGTACGTATTCTGAACTACATCGGTGACTGGCTGATTCTGCGGAATCGGAGCAGTTGGCGGTTCGGCACCGAGGTGTCGTTCTCGCTCTTATGCAGATGTTGGGGTTGATGCTCAATACCAAGAAGAGTGTGCTTTCTCCAGTATTGAGAACCACTTTCCTTGGTGTGGTATGGGATTCAGTGACGATGAGGGCCAGCCTATCGCCCGTTCGTGTAGCTGTTATCCTGGCAGCCACCAAAGAGCTAAAGCTAGGTCAGTCACGCACTGTAAAACAGTTCGAGAAACTGTTGGGTCTACTGGCAGCAGCGTCCAACGTGATACCTTTTGGCCTGCTGTACATGAGGCCTTTACAGTGGTGGCTCAGGACCAGAGGGTTCTCCCCGAGGGGAAACCCTTTCCGTATGATCAAGGTTACGCGGCGATGCCTTCGTGCCTTAGAGATATGGAGGAAACACTGGTTCTTAACCCAGGGCCCGGTGTTGGGAGCTCTTTGCCATCGAGCTACTATCTCGACAGATGCTTCCCTCACCGGCTGGGGAGCGGTAATGGAAGGCCGCTCGGTTCAGGGTCTGTGGAAAAGCCATCATCTTTCGTGGCACATCAATTGCCTGGAGGTGATGGCTGTCTTCAATGCGTTGAGACATTTCCTTCCGGACCTAAGAGGCCATCATGTGCTTGTTCGAACAGACAACACATCAGTGGTCTCTTATCTGAACCGCCAGGGGGGTCTGAGGTCGCGTCCGCTTTGCAAACTGGCGCACCAGATCCTCCTGTGGTCCCTGGGGAAGGTACTCTCCCTGAGGGCAGTGTATATTCCTGGGGACCAGAATATAGGAGCAGACATCCTGTCGAGGCAGGAGCTGAGGCCAGGGGACTGGAGACTCCACCCCGAGGCGGTGGAGAAAATCTGGGAGGCATATGGCAGAGCAGAGGTGGACCTGTTCGCGTCTCACAACACGACGCACTGTCCCCTCTGGTATTCACTTACTCACCCGGCCCCCCTGGGGCTGGATGCCATGGTGCAGACGTGGCCGAGGCTACGTCTGTACGCCTTTCCCCCTGTTGCTTTGCTCCCAGGAGTTCTGGAGCGGGTCCGTCAGTGTGGGATAAGCCTGCTGCTAGTAGCACCACGCTGGCCAAGTCGGATCTGGTTTGCGGACCTGATCCTTCTGCTAGACGGGCCTCCATTGGAGATCCCTTTGAGGAGGGACCTTCTGTCTCAGGCCGGGGGCACAATATTTCACCCTCGGCCAGAGATATGGAATCTTTGGGTTTGGCCTCTGAGGGGGCCCAACTTGTAGATAGTGGTCTTTCAGCTGAGGCTGTTGAGACCATCCTAAGCTCCAGAGCTCCAGCTACGAGGAAACTGTATGCGCTTAAATGGAGAGTTTTCTCCTTATGGTGTCACCGACATCAGTGGGATCCAGTTAATTGTTCTGTCAACACAGTAATCGAGTTCCTGCAGGAGCGCTTTGTGTCAGGTCTATGTCCTTCCACACTAAAAGTTTACGTGGCAGCCATTGCGGCTTACCATACCATGGTGGGAGGTATATCTTTGGGTCGAGACCCCCTGATTACACGTTTCCTTCGTGGCACTTTGAGGCTGAGGCCTGCAATTCGCACTAAGGTGCCAGCTTGGGATTTGACTGTAGTTCTAGTAGGCCTGTCTAGGGCTCCATTCGAGCCCTTAGATTCGGTCTCAGAGAAGTTCCTTACTCTTAAGACCATCTTTCTCCTAGCTATTTCGTCCCTCAAGAGAGTTGGTGACCTTCAGGCTCTTTCGGTCTCCCCCACCTGCCTTGAATTTGCACCGGGGATGGTCAAGGCGTTCCTTTATCCAAAACAGGGATACGTCCCTAAGGTGCCGACCTTGACTCCGAGGCCTATCGTGCTGCAGGCTTTCTGTCCTCCTCCGTTTGCAACTGCGGACCAGGAAAGACTGCACTTGTTGTGTCCAGTGCGAGCATTGGACACATATGTACATCGGACATCCTCAATCAGGAAGTCCGATCAACTATTTATTTGCTTTGGATCACCTAAAAAAGGTCTTCCTGCTTCAAAACAGACAGTCAGTAAGTGGATAGTCGAGGCTATTTCACTTGCTTATGAGTACTCGGGCCAGCCTTGTCCTTTGGTGGTCCGAGCTCATTCTACCAGGAGTATGGCGGCTTCTAAAGCCTTGCTGCATGGGGTTTCTCTCCATGACGTTTGTGATGCGGCGGGCTGGTCCTCTCCGCTCACATTCGTGAGGTTTTACAGCCTGGACCTGGATGCTGCCCCAGGTTCTCAGGTGCTGAGTGCTTAGCTGAACAGTCTGACACTCAGGTACTTGAATTATGGCGCATTGGGTATTCTCGTTCCCGCAGCGTTTCGACGCATCTCGAAGTTCCCTTTTCGATAAAGGGAACGTCTCAGGTTACTATTGTAACCATAGTTCCCTGAGAACAGGGAACGAGACGATGCGTCCCTCTGCCATACTTCTGGCGTCCCTGCGATCGGCTTGCTTCGGCACTGTCGAAGCTAAATGCCGGCGAGCAGCGGAAGTGCTCTTATCCTTTCCTGGTCATGACGTCACCCGCCCGTGACGCTCATTCCCTTTTTCCATTGGACTAGTTGGCATAGATGCTTCAGACGCATTCACGCAGAAGGCGTTCCCGCAGCGTTTCGACGCATCGTCTCGTTCCCTGTTCTCAGGGAACTATGGTTACAATAGTAACCTGAGACGTTTTGTGGCACTGTTCTTTTTACCCAAATATGTTGTAAAGACAATGGGCGGATCTAACCCGTGGGGAATTTGCATATCATAATTAATAATTGGTAATTAATAATTATTCATACATTTTTGGATTAGATCAGTCTTACATTTAATTTAATCTCCCGGGTAGGGATGATAATCTGTTAACCTGACTCTGCATTCATGCAGGTGTATCGCGACAACCAACCACAAATTGGTTATGGTTCATTTACATAGATCACGTTTTACAGGCAGGTAAAATTTAATTAGCTCAACTGCCAGAATAATATTGTGGGGATCCACAATATAATCTTACTTTATAGGATTTCAGGAAACGCAATTCTCTGGCCAGAAGAATTGGGTTTCCCGCCCTATAAGCACATACTCTTTAAAGTATCTTTAATTTGTAAAGCTTGTAGCATAAGATCTTTGGCACTTAAGGGACTTGAAATTGAGCAAAGAGAAAGTTCATCAGTCAAGTGAATATAATGGATTTATTAAGGCAGAACTACTTATATATTTACTACTGTTACATGGGATATATATAGGTATTTACAAACATAATATGCATACAAAACACAATAAGACATCAATGAACGAGAAATGCGTAGTTTGGACAATGGACACACATTTGAGAGCTAGGGAGTGTGAGAAGAGAGAGAGAGAGAGAGAGAGAGAGAGAGAGAGAGAGAGAGAGAGAGAGAGAGAGAGAGAGAGAGAGAGAGAGAGAGAGAGAGAGAGAGAGAGAGAGAGAGAGAGAGAGAGAGAGAGAGAGAGAGAGAGAGAGAAGAGAAAGAGAAAGAGAAAGAGAAAGAAAGAGAAAGAGAAAGAGAGAAGAGAAGAGAAAGGAAAGAGAGAGAGAATTTTTTTGAATTTAAATACACCTTTATTTAAAACAATAAGGTGTTCACAATAATATTACAAACTCCCAAAACAAGAACAAATATAATATATACCATTCATGTTAAAATGAAAAACCTTTTAAAAAACAAGCATTAAATCATCATCATCATCTACTGTGCAAAGGACCTCATTTATCCCCCAAATGTACATGAAAGATTCTACACAATTTACCATTTTATAATAGCCATGCTCTATTCTAAGCCGAGCCGCCACCAAGCCTTTGAAGATCATCAACACATCTAGAGAACCCTGTCCTAACAACTTATTCTTTCTGGATTTCCATATAGCAAGTTTTGCTGTACCAGACAAAAAATTTAGTAAAATCAACTGACTTTTCCTTTTTTCTGTATACTTTGGACCATATATAAACATTTCGTAAGAGAAAGCTTCACCAATTTCAATGAACCATTGAGATAAAAATGAAAACAAATCGTTTAGCCGAGCACACTGTACAAATAGATGAAAAACCGTTTCAACCTCTTTACAGAAGGGACAGCCACCCCTACCGAAGGATCAATGTGCACCACGTATCTGTTCGTGGCTATCGCCCCATGAACGATCCTCCACTGAAGGTCTCCCGTTCTTTTGTCAATGGGGCGTTTGTATAAAGACCGCCAGCAGCCTCGGGGGAGGAAAGAATTCCAAAAAAATCAGTCCATTTATTTGAAGCAACTCCATGCAAGCGACCAGCATTAGATGCCTTCACACAGGAGATGTAGAGGGCCTTTTTCCCCACTTCCTCAAAAACTCCAAGCTGAGGGGTTTCAAAAGACAAAAGACAATTCTCATCATCTTGCCATTCTCCCACAGCAATAGTCACATTCAGAGAAGGAAAAACATAAGGAACCCCTTTTCTCCATTGATCAGTTGCAATATAGTCATTTGTAAAAAACTTGTGGTCCGCATGCAAAGACTTTAAAATTCCAGTTGTAGCTTGTTTCAGCAGCCTCAGAGATCTCACTCCAGTCCTTTCACTCAATTCCTCTAAGCTCTTGGTCAAAATATGTCCCAGCTTTGTGCATCCTGCACCAGTGAAACATGCACGCAAACTGGGTCCAGACACAAGTCTTGATGGTAAAAAGTCATTAAGAAAAAGTGGCTCTTCAAAAAGCCATAATCCAGCATGTGTATTCGGTGTACGTGAAATGGAAAACACCTTCCATGCCTCCAGAACTGACTTATAGAAAACAGTCAAATTCACACGGTCCTCATTCTGGAGATCCATTAAGAACAGATGTTTGTCAAATCCCATACCTCTGACCCTCCTGAGAAGAGCAGACGCTGTCTTTAACCATGAGACATCCGTGTGATATAACAGTCTCTGAGCTGCTTGCAACCGGAAAGCCATGATTCTGGATCTGATATCGATCAATCCTTGACCTCCCTCCTGAACCGGAAGGTATAAAGCAGCAGCACGAATCCAGTGTTGTCCAGACCAAAAAAAATCCACAAGTTGCCTTTGAATCTCCTCAACAAGTCCAACAGGTGGTTGTAGCACAGTTATTTTATGCCACAGGATAGAAGCCACCAAATTATTGGTCACTAAAATCCTCCCCCTATAGGACAACTGCGGCAGCAACCATTTCCATTTAGACAACTTGCTGCACACTTTCTCCACTAGCCCCTCCCAATTTTTCTTTTGATAATCACTTGACCCCAAAAAAACCCCCAATAATTTAAGTCCCTCTCTGCCCCACTTTAGGTCTCCCGGTAACTTTGGGAGACTCTCAAACTCCCCTTTACCAGCCCAAAAAGCTTCACTTTTTGCCCAGTTCACTTTAGCTGATGAAGCTTTCTCATAAAGGAGGAGTACCTCAGATAGACAGTTAATATCGCCAGCATTATTTACAAAAACTGTAATATCATCAGCATAGGCAGAGAGATACATTCTTCAGTCTAAAGAAAGACCAGGCACATTAAAACCCGACAGTCTATCTCGAAGTCTAAAAAGCAGCGGCTCAATTGCTAAGCTGTATAGTTGTCCAGACAATGGACAGCCTTGCCTAATACCCCTTAAAATAGGAATTGGCCGACTCAAAGTGCCCCCTATCTTAACCATACATGATGCACCATTATATAATAACTGTATCAAATTTAAAAATGTTTCGCCAAAACCAAAAACCTTCAAAACATTAAACAGATAATTGTGATCCACACGATCAAAAGCCTTTTCTTGATCCAAGGCAATTAACCCAACATTCACATTGAAACCATTACAAATATCCACAATGTCTCGCACTAAAAACAAATTGTCCATAATGGACCGTTTTGGAATGCAGTATGACTGATCCTTATGAACAACCAAACCCAAAACATGTTTCAATCTATTTGCCAGACATTTTGAGAATATTTTATATTCTGTTGTAAGAAGGGCAACAGGACGCCAGTTCTTTAAAAGGGCTAAATCACCCTTCTTTGGTAACAGGGATAAGACTGCATATTGACAGGAAGTTGGTAAAACACCTTCTCTTATAGACTCACATAAAACATCAAAATAATCATGCCCAATGCAGTTCCAAAAGCTTTTATAAAAGTCTGCTGGCAGTCCATCTATTCCAGGGGATCGTCCTGAATTAAGTTGTCCCACGGCAGCAGTAACTTCTTTAAATGTTATACCAGCGTCCAAGACAGTTTTAGAACCAGAGTCCAACTGAGGAAGACCCTGAAGAAGCTGTGTCATACAGTCACTATTTTCACAGTTCTCTGCAGCATAAAGGCTTGAATAGAACTCCACAGCATAGTTTCTCATTTCTACAGTCTTAGATTTTATCCTCCCATCAGGGAGTTTAAGACATGGCATTTGTTTTTGTTGAGCCGCCTTATATTCCAGGTTAAAGAAGAAAGAAGTTGGGGCATCCATTTCTGCTAATGACATGAAACGAGACCTTATCAAGGCTCCTTTAACCTTCTCATTCAAGACTAGACCAAGCTCTCTCTCTTTTTTATTTGCAAATCATTGTACAATGTAGAATTGTGTGCATCAACCAACTGCAATTCCATTAAATTGATTTGCTTTTCAAGTGTTTCAATCACATTCTTTATTCTACTACTACAGTTGGCTGTATACTGCTGACAGAAATTTTTTATTTGAGTCTTGCCTACATCCCACCACTGTTTCAAGTTTTCAAAAGAACTCTTTTCTTTTTTCCAATCATCCCAAAATGAAACAAAATTTTTACAAAACATAGCATCCTGCAGCAATTTTACATTAAAATGCCAGTAAACTGATTTTCTAGGTGTATTTGACATGTTCATTGTCATAATAATTAAATGATGATCAGAGAACCCCACAGGACAAATGCAACACTCAATTACTCTACTGTTAAAAGATTTTGACACAGAATCTGTCTAATCGGGCAGCACTAACTCTGTTATTAAAAGCCTTAATCCATGTATACTGCCTATCATTTGGGTGTTTAATTCTCCACATATCTAAGAGCTGGAAATCTTTAATGAGTTTTGACAATGCACTAGAAGACTGTATATGTGGTTCCTCAGTATTACGATCTATAGTAAAATTAATAGTGCAATTCCAATCTCCACCAATAACAACGCATCCTTCACTAAGACACTTTTTAAGACTCTCACTGAGTATATCTAAAAAAAGTAGGCGCTCTTGTCCCACAGTTGGTGCATAAATATTTATCAGAAAAACAAGCATCTCTTGAACTTGAGCTTTAACCACCAACAATCGACCCTTCACTGGTTCCTCTATACTTATAATATCCGCCCTTATTTTTGAAGAAAAGAAAATTCCCACACCTCTACTTAAATTTGTACCATGACTGAGTATTTTATGTCCTTTCCACCATAAATTCCACTCAACTTCATTCATCAAGTCACTATGAGTTTCTTGGAGAAAAACGATATCTAGCTTTTTTTGCTCAATTATTTCATAAACTGTAGCACGCTTTACACTATCCCTCCCACCATTAATATTTAAAGAGCCTATCCTCAAAGCCTCCATATATAAAATTAAGATGGGAAATAAAGAACAAAGCATGATAGAAAAGCAAATAAAAGACACCGTGCAATACATGGTTTACAATTTTCTAGATTTACTCTTTCTCTTACTCATTTCTTTACTTTTCCTGATAGTGGTAAGAAGCTTTTTCAAACGAAAACGCTTCTTCTCACAAAGTTCATCAACTCCAACAGTCTTCTGATAAAAAGTAACAGAGTGAACAAACTTGTCTACATCAGAGAAGAAATCATGTATGTTGATTTGTTTACCATACGTTTCATCCAAAAACATTTTAATTTCTTCCAGACTATACAACGAATCTTTATTGAAACCTCCCGAAAAAACTGTCTGAGATGCATTAAATACACTTCCCTGTGAACTGCCATCATTTTCACATATAGAAACTTGTGACTCAGTATCATCAGACTGCTCCTCCTCCATTTCCTCATTATTCAAGATGCTTGAAAACGATTAAATTCCATTTGCACTTTCCCCCGTTTTAGTACCACTGGTACTAGCTACTTCTTTGTCAACATCAGAAACTAGATCAGTTATGCTAATCTCTGGGGCTACAAAAGCTACAACATCCTCATTTCCAGTGTCAACAACCGGTAACACAGCATCTGCATTATCACTCACCTCAACTAGTGGAACAACCTCATCTTGGGCCGCATCAACGCTATTGTTTTTCTCGTTTTCTGCACCTATTTTCTTATGTGGACACATCAGGCGCTTGTGTCCGATATCTCCACACTCGAAACATCTTATGCTGCCAGTAGTTGCATACACCATATATAATCTCCCCTCATGTTTCACACGAAAATTAATATCCAGTGTATTCTCAGGCGATTCTAGCACCATGTAAACGAACCGTCTGAAAGACGCAACATGCCTCAGAGCCGGATGTTTACATCCAAGCGCGACAGTTTTAAAGGGACTGACAACTTTTCCAAAACGCGCTAACTCACGTTGCAAAACATCATTGCATACGAAAGGCGGAATATTTGAAATTGTTACCTTTGTTGTCGATGTATACATTGGAGAAAGTTGCACAAAAGCATCTTTAACAGTAAGGCCATTTGCTATCAAACGATTCACTAAATTTTGTTCCTTCAAAAAAACGACGACAGCCTGATTCATCCGTGATGCAGATACAATGTTCTTGTGACCAATTTGATCGCCAACTGCAATTAACACATCCTCCACTGTGGCATTATCCTCAGGAACACACCTAAAACCATTGCGGAGTGATAATGACGGCGTCTCATCAAGAGACGCCATCCTACCACACAACCACCACTATATCTACAATTCGTTTCCTAAACCATGTATTTTCTGGAAGGAAAATAGAAAATGTAAAAAAAGAAAAAAAGAAAAAAAGAAAAGAAAAAGGAAAGTTCTCACCCTCACACAACAGCTCTCACCACCACCACTATCCCCAACTCCCAGCACGCAAGAGAGCGAGAGAGAGAGATAGAGAGAGCGCATTGGTACGATTCCCCAGACATTCACCTTCTGAAACAACACGGAACACATCATCTTAATGCTTCTAAGAAGCTCTATAAAGAAGTATACTTGCACACATCTATTGGTCTCTCTGCGTCGCTGCATTCCTGAAAGGCCCGGTCTCGGCCGCGTGCGTGAGCAGAGTCCATTGTGTGTAAGCGTCACGTGGCGCGGAACAGAGGTTAGAAGTCTTTGAGGTAACATTACCAACGGAAAATACTTCGACTGAGTCCGTTTCACTTCGTGGGAGTGAACAGAGTCGACTACAGAAAACAAACTTTGACTTACAAAGAAAAGAAATCAAGATTCCAAAGGGGAAATCACGCAGGGTTAAATCTATGCATGACTGGTAAAGAAGCGCATGTTCGTCTCTCGGCCCGGAGCGTCACGTGGTTACGTGTCCTTCAGAGAGAGCGCGCGTTTGTTTGAATGTCCCTTGTAGTTGGATTTGCTGAAGAGATATGTCACGCGGTGTTCTTTTCACTCGTCGATCGGAATTAAACCCGGG
Organism: Chrosomus eos; assembly: GCA_036326025.1. NCBI lineage: Eukaryota > Metazoa > Chordata > Actinopteri > Cypriniformes > Leuciscidae > Chrosomus > Chrosomus eos. The sequence continues at coordinate 64,679,542 of CM070818.1, forward strand.
GACTTATCTTAAGACTGAAAAACACAAACTAAACTAGAACACATAAAAGAAAGGCGAAAGGCTCGCCTAGGGACGAGACATTACATTCTAAGACCGGGACGAGCACGGAAGAGAGTGGGCGGAGCTGGGAAGCAACCTTTATCACCTCGGAGAAGTCCGGCCTCTTCCCGTTGACTCGGCCAATAAGAGAGTTGAAATTCGCAGGCGGGACATTGGGTTTTATGGCCCTTTGTTTGTAGAAAGGCATTTGAAAAGAGGGGGGAAAATGAGAGAAACTTCGAAGAAACGATGAAGAAAACTATGAAAACGCCCTGGTACTATTCATATGTTGTTGTTCTCAACATTATTTACTCAGTCATCTTAATCTTCCCGGTTCCAGGTTGTAGATACCAAATATGCCACACATTCTGTTGGTTAATCATAGTTTGTAAAGTTTTAAACCTTACCCATTAGTTTCCCAACAACATAGATCAAACACAAAATAGAAGGCACATCGTTTGATAAGGAGATTAGATAGATTGTTAATACAATTCTCAACGGGTCATATATACTAGAATATATATATGCATGAATGCAGAATACATTTCTCCTTCTTAGTTAACTTCTGAGAATCGGCCGTTAAATGTGAAATACATAATGATAGTCACAGTTATTCCAATGTAACATGGACAAACACACATTGACATAAGACACATTGACACAAGACATAAGACATATTAAATATATCTGGTTAAATGTCTTTCCTTTTCTCTTTAGACTCCACTTCCTGTGGAACATTCCGATCAATCTTAATGTCTTGTCTTGTGTGTGTGTGTGTGTGTGTGACACGCGTAACACGCGTTTGTCCTCGCTCCTTTAACATCTCGCCCGTTGTAACTGCCATCGTTAATGCAGCAGAGAAACTATGCTTTGGACATTAGTACTGAACATGTGCCTAATTACAGCACTAAAATCGGCCTTTAAACAAGCCTTGTCCAGCGGCCGCATTTACAAACAACAGCGGCAAACCCATGACCCAGTCCCGCAAACATCACTGGGCGGCGAGGATGTCCCTTTCGACTTTAACAACTATGAGCGCCAACTTGAATGTCAGGAATGGAAAAGGTTTGAGATCCACGAGAGACACTTCAGGAAATCATTGGATACTAAGTTATTCCAAGAAAGAAGTTACTTTGCCTGCTCTGGTGACTCGGCGAAATGGAGTAGGGTCGCATCCATTCTTTCCGGAGTATTCTTTCAAAACGGAGTATTCCGTGTGAGGCGGGCCAATGGGAGGGAGTTTGGATTGCCACTCCTGAAATACGTGTCACGTATCTTGAAAAAGTTCCCCTTGAGCGATAAACATCCAGTGGAGTTAACATCGGTCTCCATTGCTTCCTGGATTGAGCGACAGCTGATCTTCGTGAGAGACGTCATCCAGCCGTCACTCAGCAGAGGGGGAACTGGGGAACCCCACAGGCAGCCAAGGACGGTAAGCGGAGAAAAATTATCGTACCTATGGCAACATCGAAGGTCTAAAGCTATTGAGATTATTCTTAATAATAGTACATTTCCTTCCCCCTCACCCACTATTAATGACATCAGTAATGTGTATAAGTATTATATGGACAAATGTCAATCACTCCCGTCTCACATTTTGGCCACGCCCCTTGGTTCACCAACATAGAGACAACTGCTTTAGTTCATTATCCATCGACTGCTCATTTTACACTTGATGAAGTAGACAAAGTTCTGACTCATTTGCCAAATAACAAAGCCTGTGGATATGATGGAGTAAAGTATGAGACCCTGAAAGCTACAAAACCCTGGTCCACCCATATACTCACCTGTATATTTAACACCTGTTTGATTAATGGGAAACTACCAGATTCATGGAAGGGTGCCCTTGTCCATAGAATTCCAAAGAAAGACAATATCCCAAGTGATCCATCTACATGGAGAGACATATCTCTCCTTCCCACTGTTTATAAGGTGTTTATGAAATGCCTGCTTGCCCGAATCCTTCCATGGCTTGTGGATGCAGGCATTCTCTCACCCAAACAGAAAGCCTATATAGATAGACAGGGTATGAACGAACATGTGTTCTGCCTGAAAGCTGGAATTGACGATTTTAAACATGAATCATGTAAACTTTATATCGTATTCCTGGACTTCAGAGATGCCTTTGGGACATTATCTCACAAACTGTTGCTTAATGCATTAGAGGAGATCCATCTACCTCAGCCTTTTGTGAACATCATAACAGATGTGTACAGAGGTTCTTTTTTGCAAGTCATCTGTGGCAACCAACTTACAAAGCATATACCTCTTGAGGTGGGGATTAAAACAGGCTGCCCATGGAGCGCTGTTAACTTCATTCTGGCTATCAATCAGTGGATGAAATGGATCTGTCAGTGCGCACCATCACATACCAGATCCCCAAACCCTGTCCAGGGGTACGCTGACGATGTTGAGGTGTCCTCTAGGGAGGAGAATGTCATCCAAAACATGCTGGCCAGAACAGATGAATTCCTTCAGTGGTCTAAGCTGGAGGTGAAACATACTAAATGTGCAGCATTTTATGAACGGCGGAGTGGTGGAAACCGGTGGTACAAATCTAAATCTGATAACCCCCCTCCTTTAAAATAATGGGACAGCCTATCAGGGTCTACTCTCGTAATGAAACATACAACTACCTTGGACATAAATTCAACATTGCAGGTGAGTGGGGTGAACAGGTACAGGAGTTATCGTGTGCCTTTAGGAACAGGATCGATTTGATCGACTCCTCCCCCCTACCTGTAGTCATGAAACTGGAGGCCATTAGAGAAGTAGCTCTGGCAAAGATACAACACCTCTTTGCAAACATTCACATTCCACAAAATGTCCTACGAGACATGAATAATAAAACAGTTGAAGCCGTCAGGAAATGGCTGGGACTGAATTCACATTCCACCAGGGACATAATTTTCCTCACACTCAAGGAAGGGGGTCTGGGGGTCCCAAATGTGGAATGGACTTATTCCATTACAAGACTAACACACCTGATACGCATGCTTAACAACGACGATACCGCGGTCAGAGAGTTAGCCAGATCTTCCCTCTTACTGGACCTTAGGAAGAGAAAAATCCCTTTGGCCACCGGTGATCAAGACAGCTTCCTAGGCTTCAGGAGGAAGAGCAACGGTAAACTGGACACACAAGCCGCAGGTTTCGGAGTTCGCTCAGACTGGCCGGACCTAAACGACTTGTGTAACAGATTGGAAGTTAATATACAGTGGACACAAAGCAACTCACAAACTGCACCAGAGGTATCTGACGCTGTGGTCACAGACCCATCTGTTACTGTGAAGGCCACAGTCTGTCACAACGAGACACAACACACACTACAGAGCACAACAGCAAGAAGATCTTTAATGAACATCAAACAGATGGACACAAAACAACACTGGACTGGACTAAGAATGCAGGGAAAACTGGCATGTCTTGACTTTGCTGACCATTCCACCTCTCATTCTATGTACAGAAATGCTGCAATAGGAGAAGATATTCTTCACTTCACTGTCAAGGCCAGACTACAGGTGTTACCAACCAGATACAACCTGGCATTATGGTACCCTGAAAATTACAACCCACATTGCATAATGCATTCTAACTCCGATCATCTTGAGTCAGTTGCCCATATCGTAAATGGCTGTAATATGTATAAAGGGTTATACACAGCACGCCATGACCGCATTGTAGATCTCATTGCAAGTGCTGTTCAAGACATATCTCCAAAAAATATGCCTATGTATAAACATTCACGAGTAACTCCGGACTGGTTTAACAGCTCTGATGATTTGTTTCGAAACATCCCTAACACCCCTGATATTGTGCTCATGGATACAGATAGAAAGGAGGTGCTAGTCCTTGAAATAGGTTGTGTTTATGATTTGTATATGGACATAGCCTTTTTGGAAAAAATGACTAAATACCAACCCCTCCTTGCGAAGATTAGTGACTTAGGATATGCATGTAAGTTTGTGGCATTGATATTTGGCAGCCTGGGACATGTCCACAAATCGGTTTTTAGTGGACTAAGACTGGCAGGGCTACCAAAAGGAAAGTCCAAACAGCTGGCAAACTTTTGCTCTATATCTGCTGTGATAGGCAGCCTTGCGGTGTGGCGTAAGCGATGCTTTATGTACCCTTGAATGTCAAAGCTGTGTTATCTCTGAGAAATATTTGAACCCATTCTGTAAGAAATTTGATTGGCGGATTCAAATAAAGAAATTAAATGTGTGTGTGTGTGTGTGTGTCCAGGGTTTTTTCAAGTTCCAGGCCTTTGAATGCTTTTGGGGACTTTTAGCAAGGATATATTTAATTATTCAGATTCACCCTTAGATCCTATCCTTACAATGTTTTGTTAAAGTAACACACATATATTTCTTTTACCACCAAAAAACTATTGTATTGCGTTTAATTAAAGGGATAGTTCACTTTGAAATTAATTTTTGATATGTTTTAGCTTACCTCCAGTGCATCCAAGATGTAGGTGTCTTTGTTTCCACAGTATCTTCAATTTTGATAATTTTAGGTAAAACCGTTGTTGTCTGTCAGTCATACAATGGAGGTGAAGGGGAACCACCTCAAAGAGCATTAAAAATTAAACATTATTTAATGAATCGTAAATGTAAGTACACATTGATGCCCTAAGACACGAAACGAGGGGTTTTTGTGAGAAAACGAACAGTATTTATATCTTTTTTACCTCGTGTAAGCATATCCACGTCCAACTGATCTGAGAGCAGGGCGCTTCGGTCTGCGCATGCGTACGGCGTTCGCCATTGTGGAGAAGAGTGGAGCATTTGGTTAGGATGTGGACTGATTGATAAAATATAATTCTTGTTGTTGAAAGAGCATATACATCTTAGCATTTAATGTTAATAAGTGCTATTATAAGCAAATAGCAAGCTATAGTATAGAATTTCATTTGAAAAATTATATAAATCCTACATACTTTTATTTGTCAGTGAAGATAAACTAAAACTAAACTAAAGCATGTTCACTAAACTTAACCGGTTTAAGTTACAGGGAAGCAATTCCATTGATTTGTTTGGACTCATTCAGTTGTGTTGTCACAACACAAGTAGCTTACATAGATTCAAAAAATCCCATTAATGTTAGTAAAACACAATTTGCTTGTGTGGAACCACTGTCCATAATTAAATTAAGTAAGTTTAAAGAGTAATTTTTTTTAAAGTGTTTATTTATATAGCACATTTCATACACTATGGCAATTCAAAGAGCTTTGCATAGAAAATAAACAAAATAAAAAGCAAGGGAAATTAAAACATTTATAAAAGGAATTAAAAGAGAATTAGAGTAAAATTAATTAAAGTAGTAAAAAGATGAAACATAGAATAAACTTCTCATCTGGCAAAACACCGGTGTATCTTATTTTGCATATAGTTTTACTCTGACACTGAG